>PVKS010008569.1:0-42730 GCA_004027875.1 Aplodontia rufa | reverse complement strand
ACCTCCATAGAGACAGACCAGCATCAAATAGCTCTAGGTTTTGATCTGTATTGGGATTTTCCAGCAGAAGAGATTTTGTTGTTTGTCATCCTGAAGTTCCCACTTCACTATCAGTTTTATCTGGAGAAAGAGAAAAGGAATTGGGAAAAATGAAATGAGGACTTGACTTTAATCCATGAGTGGCTTAATTATGCAACCTAGATGGAAATGGCGGAAAACCGCCTAATTCCTCAGTTTTCTTCTTAAATCATGCCATTGGGAAGCACGTGTAGGAGATGAGCTCCACTTGTGCTGTGGCCTTAAGCTTACAGTAAACAGCTATGCGTGGGATCTGGTGTGACACCCATTCCAACAGTCAATTTATCAAATACGATTTCTTTTTTTTTTTAATTAGAAGTATATAGAGATACAATTGAGGGGGAAACATTCTCAAACCATCAGTAACCAATGAATATATAGTTTGTTATCCAGGGGTAATGCCAAAACATGGGTGACCACCTTGGGTTTCACCTGTTGCAGTTTCCCCCAGAAGAACTCTTGCGTTAAATGGGTAGCTTGTGGAGGAATGACATTGGCTTCTGGGATGATTCCCCCATATTCCCACTCTCCAGTCTCCTATGAGTTCTTCATACACCTTCCCCCTTCCTATCCCCCTCCCTATGCCTCCAAGTATCCTAGGGAGCCATCCCCCTATTACTCTGAGAATCATACAGTTTGAAGTATTGTTAGGTTAGCTGTCTAACATACTGCTTCCCCATGTATTCTAGCTTCCACAGATGAGAGATACCATTCGGCCCTTGAGTCTCTGAGATTGGGATACTTAGCATAATTCTTTCCATCTCCATCCATTTGATATCAAAAGCCATAATATTGTCTTCTCTAATAGTCGAGTAGTATTCCATAGTATATATGTACCAAAGCTTTTGTATCCACTCGTCGAGTGAGGGGCATCTGGGTTGGTTCCATAGTCTAGCTATAGTAAATTGAGCTGCTATAAACATTGAGGAAGGCACATCACTATAATACGCTGATTATCAAATATGATTTCTAAAGCATTCTTTCTCTTCCCTCTTAGATCAATCACCATGTACGTAAAGCCTTACTAGAATAATAATTTTACAGCCTAAACAATTTCCCACATATTTGGCAATCTCTATAATCTTTTCAGAGAGCAATGGTGAGGAATAGAAAGTAAAAGATTCAGATTCTTAGATATAAGGCAACTTTCTTGTTAGCCCAAAATGGAAATGTCCAAGCACAAAAGACGGTCCAAAGGCATTTATAGCTGAATAGTTTCAAGGACAAACAACCTTTGTGGCAACACAGTTTTAGGTTAACTTCCTTAAACTGTTTTCTGATAACACACCTCACTAGAGATCTCTGCTTTGACTTGTTATCCTCATACAATGAGCTGTTCCTTCTACATCGGTTTTGCCCCCTTTTGTGGTGCTGGTGATCAGATCCAGGGCCTCCGGCATTCCAGGCAAGAGCTCTACCCCTTAGCCACACCTCCAACCCTGTCCCTTCTAATTCTTAACTCACTGACACTTGCAGGTTTTCTTATGTAGACATTAAGGCATCTGTCAGTAGTGACTACCTCTCTCTTGTTCTCAAAGGTTTTTTTTACAATGCAACATTTGATTGACAGTTATATCCAGTTTCTGGAAACTTGCTTTGTGAGATTTGCAAGATTAGTATACATAATGTACTGCTTTACTTACTTAGTATTGACTCACACAGTGTGAGCTATTTTTCAAATTAAATGTAATTCATTTAAGAGTGACTTAAATGAAGTGACTACCAGATATTAAGTACCTACTCTGCATGAAGTCCTGACTAGAAACTGAACATAACCGGGATTCAGAGGTTTCCATGATTACATGCCAACTCTGCTGCTTCATCTACAAACCTATCTCTGACCTTTAGGATCTCTAACATCCCTTAAGCATAGGCTCCTTATATTTGAATCTCTTTAGAATGTTCTTTATTACTTGCTTTTTCTAGAAAATAAATGGCCAGACTGCTCTTGGGTTTGATCTGGCTTCCTTTGAAGAAATACAGTTCTTTTTCTTCACAGGAAAAAAGTGATCACTTTACTTTCTCAGTTTTTATGATTTTTTTTTTTTTTTGGCAGTACTGAGGAATGAACCCAAGAGGACTTTACCACTGAGCTTTTGCCCAAGCTGGATCCTCCTGCCTCAGCCTCCCAAACTGCTGCAATGACAGGCATGTGCCATCGCACCCAGCTACGATACATATATTTATAGAAAGAAAAAGAGGCTCAATTTTTATTTTTTCATCTGGTTTCTGTTTTTCCAATAATTAGTTATATAGGTGGTGCTGGGGATTGAATCCAGGTCCTCGCACATGCCAGGCAAGTGTTCTACCTCTGAGCCACCTCTCCAGCCCCATATGATTCATATGATTCAAGCAGGTCTGCTTCAGCACTTACTCAGAAGTGTTTGGCAGAAAATGTAGTTAAGCAGGGATGGGTCAGAGGTATAGGTGAAGGGAAGAAAGGAGAGTGGAAAAAGTTACCTATCTGCTACACAGCCAACAAACCATTGCTCTCTTGTTAGGAGATTGATGGAGAAAATCAGAATTTTCTTTTTCTTTCTTTCTTTTTTTTTAAAGAATCAACTTTTGTCCTTTCGGCCAGAACCGCCATCTTGCAGTAATTCGCCAAAATGACGAACACAAAGGAGAAAAGGAGAGGAACCCCGTATGTATGTTCTCTAGGCCTTCTAGAAAACATGGGGTTGTTCCTTTGGCTACATATATGTGAATCTATAAGAAGGGTGACATTGTAGACATTAAGGGAATGGGTCCTGTTCAAAAAGGAATGCCCCACGAATGCTACCATGGCAAAACTGGGAGAGTCTACAATGTTACCCAGCATGCTGTTGGCGTTGTTGTCAACAAACAAGTTAAGGGCAAGATTCTTGCCGAGAGTGAATGTGCGTATTGAACATATTAAGCACTCTAAGAGCTGAGACAGCTTCCTGAAATGTGTGAAGGAAAATGATCAGAAAAAGAAGGAAGCCAAAGAGAAAGGAACCTGGGTTCAGCTGAAGCGCCAGTCTGCTCCTCCCAGAGAAGCACATTTCGTGAGAACCAGTGGAAAGAAGCCTGAGCTGCTGGAACCTCCTCCCTATGAATTCATGGCATAGTAATGTAAAAATAATGGACCGTGAACTATAAAAATGAAGAAAAAAATCAACTTTTTTTTCATTTGATTTTCATTGCTGCAACACTTAGTTGTGTATGTGGTGCTGGGGTTTGAACCCAGGTGCTCACACATGCCAGGCAAACGCCATAACCGCTGAGCCACCACTCCAGCTCGAAATCAGAATTTTTTGATGACGATGCTAACATAACTTGGACCCTGAGTATCTAGTACCTGGCTGAATTTTTTTTTTTTTTTAAAGAGAGAGGGGGACGGTGAGAGAGAGAGAAAGAGAATCAATTTTATTTAGTTTTTCATGTGGCTTTCATTACTCTGGCACTTCATTGTGTATGTGGTGCTGGGGTTCAAACCCACATTCACTCACGTGCCAGGCAAGCGCCATAACCTCTGAGCAATGTTTTAACATTGCATGGGCTTTGGAGTTACAAGATTCAGGTTTAAAAACTGTACTATAAGATTTCTTGGTGGAGTGGACTCTGTCCAAACCACGTAATGCCAGAGGTTCAGATTTTTTCATATCTAAGACCGAGATGCTATCACCTCCACATAGGGTATTCATGAAATCAAAGTGAAAAGCTTTAATGTGAAAATGATGTCATTAGGCCCCAGCTAACCTTTAGGCCACCGTGGAAGAATAAAGGCACATAAAGAATGTCTGCCCTACCTCACGATTCTAACACTCAAATTTTCTCCTCTCCCTTAAGGCTCCTGCTTCCTCATCATAGACACGAGGGACCCTGTGCCCCAGTCTTTGCTTCCTGCCCCTGCCCTCAGATTTCTAATCCAGCCCGAGGCCTCCAGGGTCCTCGATAAGTGTCACTTACAGCGGGGTATTCATTCTTTACTGGCAGCTTATTCAGGTAGCTGTAGGTCTTGCCCTTTTGGATGGGGCAGTCGATGCCACTCTTACAACCGTCAGGCTCAGGAATGGGAAAGGGGACCGCCATACCCATCAGGATGCCATGCACAAAGGCTGTACAATTTTTAGATTCCGTATCTAAAAGGAAAAAGAATCAGATGGTGAAGAAAAGAGTCTATCTGAAAACTCTCAATCAAATCTTCAGACAGATTCTCAAACAGCCTGGTAGCCAGCAAATCAGCAAGTCCATACTTCCCGATTCCCAGGGTCTACTTCTCTTTGCAGTTACACCTAGCACCTTGGAAGCAATCAACACCAGTTGTTTGTTTCTTTTGTGGGGAGAGTGAGGTTCCGGATCAAACCCAGGGCCTCACTATATGCTAGGCTATCACCAAACTCTATCCCCAAACCCCATTTTTCAATTTTCATTTAAGTGATGGGGTCTAAGTTGCTCAGGTTGACCTTGAACTTGTGATCCTCCTGCCTCAGGCTCTCGAGTAGCTGGAACTGCAGGCATGCACTAGCACATGCGGCAACAGGACCCCACCTTGCCCTCCACTAACTTTCACAGTTCCTCAAGAGAATCAGAGCTACCTGAAAAATAACCTTATCTAAGAAGGCCACTGATTTTTGGCAGTAAACTTTCTATTTACTCTTTACACGAGCTTCTATCAAAATATACTGTGTTTTAATACCAAGGTCTGTTATAACAGTGAAAGAAGTAACTCTTCAGATATTAGGCACATTTCTTGGTAGCCTCTTACACTTCATATGACAAGATGGGCAGGAAGATTAAAGGTATTAGAAAATTAGCCAGAGTTATGAGCTGATAGGTATTTTGGAGATCCAGAGTAATGGCTCTGTTTCATTCTTTCTGTCTGGGTTGGGGATGACTTCTGTTTAGAAGATGTTTCTTTTAATCATTTAATAACAACTGAGGGGTCATGGAACAGTGCAGGAGAGAGAACCGGGAGCTCACAGTTAGACTGTAGACTCGTGGACAAGACACAACAAGCACTTTGGGGTTTCTTTGTTTTCTTTTTCTTTTTTTTTAAAGAGAGAAGGACAGTGAGAGAGAGAGACAGAGACAGAGAGAATCAATTTTTATTGAGTTTTTCACATGGCTTTCATTGCTCTAACACTTAATTGTGTACGTGGGTGCTGGGGTTTGAACCCATGTATTTGACATGCTGGGCAAGCGCCGTAACCACCGAGCCACAGCTCCAGCCCCCACTTTGGGGTTTGTTATCAGACTGTCTAGTCTAGTTCTATGGCACAGAAAATGCGAGAAGGATTTAAGGTCGATGCTCTTTCCAGAAATAAACATTTTACATTTCTCCAGATTCCTGGGAATTTGAAGGTGATGAACGTGGTTCATGAAAACAACCCAATCCTACTTCTTCAAGTTGAAGAAGACAGCTCAGATGTGTTTCGTGGGTCTGTAGTGGGTTCTCTAAACCTTATAGATGCCACTAAGTATCAACTGCACCCTCATTTTCAGGCTTAATGGCTAAAGGTAGATTGCTCAAAATATCATCTTAAAGGAGTTCCAAAGTTCACAGAATTAGAGACTCTATTAAACTTAGTCTGTAGCCAGAATTATTCCCATGAAAACCTGCTGTGCTGTATGGGCCAAGGTAGGATAGAGAAAAGTCATGCCGTCCTCTCTAACCTGTGCTTAGAGACAGTCTGGCAGCCAGGGGCTCTGGGAAAGGTGCAAATGGTAACTTAGTGAGAAGGGTGTTTAAGATCATAGTGAATTCCAGCTTTGCACAAGTTTTAAGGGAGATCACATAATTCCTGACTGCCAGCCATCCACCCCTATGTTCCCATGCTTATTCCAATACTTGATGTTTACGATATGCTTTAGCCTGAATTTTATTTTTTTTTTCTCTCTTTTTCTTTCTTTTTTGGTGCCAGGGATTGAACCCAGGGGTGCTTAACCACTGAACCACACCCCCAGTGTTTTTGTTTTTTTTTTATTTTGAGACAGGATCTTGCTAAGTTGCTGAGGCTGGCTTTGAATTTGTGATCCTCCTGCCTCAGCCTCCTAAACCACTGGAGTTACAGCCATGCAACACCATGCCCCTCTTTTGGCATGAATTTGAGGTCAGAAACTGTTTACTTACTGCTGATGAAGGTGACATTGACACTGTAGGTTTGTCCTTTGTTCAGTTCGCAGGGTTGGGTGGGGCATGGGCTCACATTTACCTCCTTTATAACTCCAACCTTAGAACCTGTAAAAAAAAGAAAAAAATTAATTGGAATAGGAAGAAAAATAGATCACTGAGGCTGCCTACTAACTAATGGGAAGGTCTTTCCTCTTCCAATTAGGGAGCACTCAATAAAACAGAATCACAAGGCTAGTCCAAGCAGATTTTAAACTATGATTAGCAGCATCACATTTAAAATGGAATACATATACACCTCAAAGTATTAAGTGTAAATCATAACTGTCAAGCAGGTAAATGGCATCCATTTCCATGCAGCTAAGGATCCCAATATTTGCCTTCCATTGCAAAAGAATGTCACACAAAAGGAGTGCAGAGAATGGCCACTGACCCTTTTACAAATCTAAAAGGAACTTACAACACCTTCTGCATTTGTCACAAAATAAACATCCACTAAAGCTGCTTATTTTTAAACTATGGATTATTCTTCTTTCCTTTAATTAGATTTTCCTTAATTAATGAAAACAACAAGTTCCTAACATCTGAATGAAACGTGGTCATCTTTTTCCTAGCTCATTCTCTTCTGACTGCTTTCTTGGAATGGAATATTTCTTTTTTTGTTTTTGTTTTTTTTAAAGAGAGAAGGACAGTAAGAGAGAGAGGGAGAGAGAATCAATTTTTATTGAGTTTTTCACATGGCTTTCCTTGTTCTGATCCCTAATTGTGTACATGGTGCTGGGGTTTGAACCTGTGTACTCGTGCATGCTGGGCAAGCGCTGTAACCACTGAGCCACCACTCCAGCCCTGGAATGGAATATTTCAGACAATGGTAGTTAAAAGGGAAAATCTGTTTTATCTTACTGCTAAAATCATATCCTGCATATCAGACAAAAAGGGAGCTAGTTGGTTTCTTTTTTTTCCAAAGAGTGAGAGGGACAGTTAGAGAGAGAAAGAAAGAATCCATTTTATTTAGTTTTTCATGTGGCTTTCATTGCTCTGACACTTTGTTGCATATGTGTTGCTGGGGTTTGAATCTATGTCCTGGCGCATGCCAGGCAAGCGCCATAACCGCTGAACCACCCACTACTCCAACCTTGCTAGTTGGTTTCTTGACCAAAATCAAGTTAATATTTGTCAGAGACCATGCACACGAAATATTATATTGAAAAGATTAAACTATAACCAAAGAAACTCCAAATGCTCCTAGATTCTTGTCTTACATTCCAAATAGTAATCTGGTAAATTTAAGTTTAAATATAAACCTTGAGGGGCTAGAGCAGTGGCACCAAGTACACAACGAAGTGTCCCTGGAATGAAAGTCATATGAAAAAACTAAATAAAGATTGCTTCTCTCTTTCTCTCTCTCTTTCTCACTGTCCCCTCTTTCTTAAAAAAAAAAAAAAAAAAGGGTTAGGGAGGTAGTTCAGTAGTAGAATATGTCCAGGTTAAATTCCCAATACAAAGAAAAAAAAAGCTTACCTCTGTCTTTCTTTAATCGAAATATTCCTGTTTCCAGCAAAGATATGAGCATGCAAGTTTGTTATTGTTTTCTAAATGTGTAAATTTGATGAGAGTTGTTTGCTATGTGGGAAAAAGGCACTTTATGCAAAAACAGCTAAAAGACAAACTTCAAAGGAGAAGGTCAAAAAAAGAGTTATGTTAGCAGGTGCAGTGGCGGTGGTGGTGTGTGACCGTAAATAATCCTAATTACTTGGGAGGCTGAAGAAGGAGGATCACAAGTTTGAGGCCAGCCTGGACAGCTTAGCAAGACCCTGCCTCAAAATAAAAAATAACAAGGCATGGGCATGTAAGCCCAGTGGCAGAATGGCCCTGGGTTCAACCCCAGTACTGCAAAAAATAAAACAAATAAACAAAAATGAGTTACCATCCTCTTTCCACCCAAATTCTGCAAGAGCAAACTGTTTTAAGGAGTCTGTTATTTAGAACTCAGAGCAGATAGAACCTCTTCAGTGTTCTTGGTTCCAGGGGTTCTCAGCTCTTGAATCATCCTATGTTTAGAACCTATGGAGATTATAATTTAGGTGGCAAGGATGACAGAAAGCTGAGGCACCTGAAAATAAGGAAAAAAAAAATAACTGCACAGTGACTTTATCATCCTTGTTTTAGAGGTCAGAAAACAGAAGAACAGAAACGTTACTGGGACTTGTCCAAGGTCACACTGCCTAAATAGACAGATCAAAGACTCAAGGAACTGACTTGACCCGGAAGCCCTTGTCACTGGAACCTGGAAGCTTTACATACATAGTCATGGTGACAAAAGAGACCCCCAAGGAGTTCCTGACTGAACCATTTGAGGACTCTGGATGACGATCCAGGCTCAAAGTCAACCAAAGCAAGTTTATCAGGTTCCCTTCACTCCATGACTGTTCATTTTTTTGTCTTAGAGGCTCCACGCCATATATCCTTTGTAATTTTCAGTGATGAAGTATCTTCTGTCGAGATTTTACAGCCTTTCCCTAAGCTCCTGGTAAGCTATTTGTCCGGTATTCTATCTGCTTCAAATCTCTTAATTCTTTTGTCCCAGCCTGGCTTCCTAAAGAAATAAAGTAGTACTACTAAAGGTATGGGCAGAGCTGGAGCGGTGGCTCAGCGGTTATAGCGCTTGCCTGGCATGCACAAGGACCTGGGTTCAAAGCCCAGCACCATGTATACAACCAAGTGTCGGAGCAACAAAAGCCACATAAAAAACTAAATAAAATCGATTCTTTCCCTCTCTCTCTTTAAAAAAATAAAATAAAATAAAGGTATGGGCAAAACAATGAAATGTGTCAGAAGAGACAGTATTGGCATTTAAAGTTAGTGATTCCAGAAGCCCACTCACTCACGAGTAAGTAGACTAAAGAATTTAACAGAAACCATCATCGTAACTCTGAACAGAGAAACGACCCTGCGCAGAAGAACTACCTTCCATCTGAAGCAGGACTGACCCTTGAGAGGAGCTACTTCCATTTCTGAACTGGGAACTATGCCATCTCCACAGTACTTCTGAGTTCTCTTGTCAGTCATATTCTATGAGGGAAGAAATATGAGGCCTACTCTGAGTCATGAGATGTTTTGGCTCAAAAAAAAATTAGGCAGTACCTCAAAAAAATTTTTTTAAGAGAGAGGGACAGTGAGAGAGACAGAGAAAGAGAGAAACAACTTTATTTAGCTTTTCACATAACTTTAGTTGCTCCAACACTTAGTTGTGTATGTGGTGCTGGGGTTTGAATGTGGGTCCTCGTGCTTGCCAGGCAAGCACCGAAACCACTGACCCACCGCTCCAGCCCCAGTACCTCAAATCTTGACTAAATCATTAGGACCTTGCTTTTCTTCAAGAATCAAAGAGATGAAGAGGACACAGGGCAACGTTTTCATAGCTCCAATAAAAACTTAGGGCCCAAATTAAACTTTACTCCAAATAGGTCTGTTTCACACAGCCAAGATAGCAGAAATATCAATTGTGTTAAAGATCAACACTGGTACCTAAGTTTAGGCTTCTTTTCCACCAATGTACTTATTTAGCCTAGGTCTATATAACTGCTGGAAGCAATATGCTTACAAACATTATATAGGTTTAAAAAATAAGTCAGAAGCAGGAAAGTACTAGAAAAATTCATCAATATAATTAATCTGAACTGCCAGTGTCATATCTATGAGGTTTTGAAAACTGATTAATGATTCACAAACTAGGTTGAACTCAGGAGTTAGCTAAAGGAAGAGAACAAAGAACTGTGGAATAATGAGACATTCTCTATAAATCTATGAACTAACTCCTTCTAAAATGAGCTACAAACTGTTCCTATTTGATAGGAACAAATTATATATAGTAAGCCCCCACCCTATATCCCAGGGAGGCTTTATCAGGAAAATCCTTCCATCCCAACACAGGACTTTAAAGCAGCACACATGCGCCACCAGAGACGATTCAAGTTGTAGTACTACCATTTCCACTTGCAGTTCTGACCCTGTTGCTAACAATTTGTCCCTATCCCTCCCCATCATCTTTCAGTCATGCTCTAGTCTCTTTTTTTTTTTTGTACCAGGGACTGAATCCAAAGGCACTCAACCACTGAGCCAAATCTCCAGCCCCCTCCCCCACTTTATTTTATTTTATTTTATTTTTTAATTTTGAGACAAGGACTAGCTAAATTGCTGAGGCTGGCCACAAACTTGCAATTCTCCTGTCTCAGCCTCTGAAGCCACTGGGATTACAGGTATGAGCCATCATGACTAGCCTTTTGGTATCTTTCTAAATCAGTGATCTCTAAAGTGTCCCTGAGGCAGGAAATGTGTCTTTTTTTTTCTCTTTTAATCTCATTCTAATCAAGGACAAAAGTGCTCTTTGTACTTTACAAAAAAAAAAAAAAGTGTTTAAGAACTAGTCTTGAAAAAAAAAAATCCCATTTCCCCATCCAGGCCCCTGAAGTGGGACAGATGAATGTGAGAGAATGTGAGTTAAATGTGACTCCGATAGGTTAAATGTTGCCATTCAGCCATCACCACCGAGATAGATTCTGGAGCCTGCTACCTGGGCATAAAATCTCATTAGCTCCACTAGTTACTGTGTAACTTCAAGGCAATATAGCTAACACCTGAGGATAGCAATTACACTACCTTACAGGGTAGGCGAGTTAACATACAGCCTTTAGGTAAGTGTCTGGAACACAGTGATGCCATTTAAGACTTTACTATGTCTGTCATATTTGAATTCGGTTCATTAATTTATTCTAGAATAGCTGTTCCTAGATGGGTTAGTTTGATACCAAAGCTGAGCCTCGAATATACTTCATGGGCAGAAATTATATTTCTAGTCAACAGAATGGAGTCTTACTGTCTCAAAAGCAGAATTCCTGAGAATGGCAGGCAAACAGCAGGTTGAGAGTACATCATCTGCTATGAAGTCACCAAATTAGCTTAGTACTGTAAAAGTGTGACGTGAAAGAGGCTCCTTTAAAGTCTGTCAATCATCACACTGATGAACTGATCCAATGAGGTCTGTAATTAACATTTATTCCCTAGCCCCTAGCTTGTGTCTTCTTTATAGCAAAGTACTTTTTTTTAAAGAGAGGGACAGTGTGAGAATCAATTTTATTTAGTTTTTCATCTGGTTTTTGTTGCTCTGACACTTAGTTGTGTATGTGGTGTTGGGGTCTGAACCTGGGTCCTTGCTCGTGCCAGGCAAATGCCGTAACCGCTCCAGCTCCCAAAGTTTTTTTTTTCTTTTCTTTTTTTTTTTTAGGGCTGAGGACCAAACTCCAGACCTTGCGCATGCTAGGCAAGTGCTCTGCCACTGAGCTAAATCCCCAACCCCAGTTTTTTTTTTTTTTTCTTTTGATACTAGGGATTGAAACCAGAAGTGCTTTACCATTGAGCCACATCCCTAGCCCTTTTTATAAAAAACTTTTTTTTTTTTAATTTTGAGACAGGGTCTTATTAAGTTGCTTCGGGCTCACTAAGTTGTTGAAGCTGGCCTCAAACTGGTGATCCTCCTGCCTCAGGCTCCAGAGCCACTGGGATCACAGGCATGCACCACACCACTTGACTTCTACCGGCTTTTTTTTTTTTTAAAGAGAGAGGGAGAAAGTGAGAATCAATTTTAGTTTTTTGTTTTTTTTTTTTTAAATCTGGCCCTTGTGTATGTGGTGCTATGGTTCAAACCCAGGTCCTTGCATGTGCCAGGCAAGCACAGAATCCCTGAGCCACCACCACTCAAGCCCTTCTACCGGCTTCTTTAGCGGCTGGGTTACATGATCTAGTAGGACCAAAGTAAAGAGTCGTATTTGTAGCTCTTTTAGTTTTTTACTTAAGAGCTTCTTGAATTTCCAATGTAGCTCTAACTTGCAAACATTGCAAAACTAAAGTTTGCACAGTTCCATTTCTCACTTGAAGAAATCTCACTCCAGAAGGTGGGTGTACAGTGGAATGCAACATCTTTTGATGTGGGTGCTTAAGTTTTTACATTGCATTTCCCAATTCAAAAGTAAATTAAAAAGCTGTGATGGGAACCCTACTGCCCTTTAAGTTAAGAAGTTCTTCTCATAGCTGTATGCCTGGTTTTTTTTTCAAATGACTAGAACAATTTCCAGATTTCAGTTCTTTTTTTTTTTTTTTTTTTTATGTTCTCCTTTAAATCCAAAGTGGTTCACAAAAATTCACCTGTTTCCTACTGCTTACCAGCTGTGGCACCTTGGACAAGTTATTCTGTTTCCTCTTCTGTAAACAGGCAGAGGGGGCTGGAGTGGTGACTGAGCTGTAACGGCTTGCCTGGCGTGTTCAAGGATGTGGGTTTGAACCCCAACACCAAGTGCTCAACAAGGTGTCGGAGCAATGAAAGCCACATGAAAAACTAAATAAAATTGATTCTCTCTTTCTCTCTCACTGTCCCTGTCTCTTAAAACAAAAACAAACAAAACAAACAAAAACAACAAAAATAGAGGCTGTGAGGATTGAATGCATTAATAAAATTAATACAATGTCTAGCTGGGCATGATGGCACAGGCCTGAAATCCCAGCGACTCAGTAGAATGAGTGAGACAGGATTGAAAGTTAAGAGGCCAATCTGAGCAATTGAGCGAGACCCTGTCTCAAAAATATAAAAAAAGGGGGTGGGGCTGGGGAGGTAGCTCACCAGTAGAGAGTCCTTGGGTTCAATGCCCAGGACCTCCAAACAAACTAATACAGTGTCTTCATCCAGATGTTGGCTACTTAGTTCAATGGAGGGAAGGGCAGTAATTTGAGGCAACAATAGTATCCTTTAAGTCCCAGTACCCTAATTCAGTGAAACAGCATCAACTATATGTTAATAGGCCTTTCTCAATTCTTGCCTTCCAAGTCCCCAATTTTGCTTTACCTTCAACATAAGTTTTGGAGACATCGTACAAGGAATATATGTATTTTCTCATTTGCTTTTTCAGCAAATATTACTATTACCCCAGCACAGGATATAAAGCAGCAAACCACATTCTGCTATGTAACTTTGGGTAGGTTATCTAACATCTCTGGAATTCATGATTGACTTATGATCTCCACGTTTCCTTTCCACTCACATATTTTACAAAATCAGTTTCATATCTCTTTCATTGATCGTTATACCTGTCAGCCACCACCTTCCAATACAACAGTTGGAGTTCTGCTCCAGCAATTAATTTTATAGACTTGACTAAATGAACTCAGAATTTCTATACCTGGGGGCTGGAAAGGTGTCTCAGCGGTTTCGGCGCTTGCCTGGCAAGCAGGAGGACCCAGGTTCAAACCCCAGCACCAAGCACACAACTGAGTGTTGGAGCAACGAAGGCCATGTGAAAAACTAAAGATGTTTCTCTCTCTCTCACTATCACTCTCTCTTTAAAAAAAAAAAAAAAAAAAGAATTTCTATACCTGTTGTATTTTCCAACAAATTCCACCCACAGCATTGAGAGGGAACTATGTGTCACAAGATATGATTAGAAACATGATGATTTTTATAGGAGGAAAAACTGATTAAGAATCACAAAATTCTATAGCCCAGGGGAAACCCTATTTTGTAACAATAAATCAAGAAAAGGGGAACTGACTTTTGACTTGTCAGCAAAACGAAAATTTAAAAGAAAGGCAAAGGGAGTGTGTGGTCGAACAGGGTTAACCAAGATGTAGGCATAAACAGAAGTTCTGCTAGTGGTCCCTGACTGTAATCCCATCCACTCAGGAGACTGAGGCAGGAGGATCCCACGTTGGAGACCGGTCTTGCTTCTCAGCAACTTGGAGAGGCCCTAAGCAACTTAGTGAGACTCAATCTTAAAAAAATAAAAAGGGCTGGGGATGTAGCTCAGTGGTAAAGTGCCTCTGGGTTCAATACCCAGCACCCCTAAACAAGCAAACAAACAAAAAAAACAGAAAAGAAAGAAAAAGGAAAGAAGGAAAGTGCTCTGCTTCTCCCTTCAACCACGGCGCGGGATACAGAACTTCAGATACCTGCCCAGTAAACGTTAGGGAACATTCAGAAATGTTCAAGGAGCCCCAAAACACAAGTAGTTGCAAAGGAAAGAGACAAAGTTGTGTGCGATCAAGACTGATCAAGGCCGCCACTTGCTCCCCCAATCCAGTCGCCCTCCACTCGGAGTCCGAGGCTTATAGCCTGGTCATCCCAGCAACTCGCCCAACCCAGCCCCCGGGGTCTCAGCGCGGAGCGCGCGCGCCGCTCCGCAAAGGGACCATGAACCTCGGGCGGGCCAGTGGCTCACCGCAGTCCTTGAACTGCAACGGCTCGGCCTGAGCGGTAGCGATGAATGCCAAGGGCAGGATCGCGGCAGCCAGGAAACCCATCGCGGATAACTAGGCTCCAAGCTCCAGGGAAGAAGTGGCCGCCGCGGTCACAAGATAAACTAGTCGGGGCGGGCGCAGGGAGGAGCCCAGTCAGGCGACCTGTCACCAGCAACCACAGCGGAGGACCTCCTGCGCCCCGCCCCCGAATCCGAGGAGCCAGGCCAGAAGCCCTCCCGCTATCCCCGCCCATCTTGTCTGCTCAGAGGCGGGGCCAGCAGCGATCCTCCCCGCCCCCTCCTTAGGACTCCGCCCTGGTTCTATTGGTGCGGCCCCTCTCCTGCATTCGGGAATACTTTTAGCCAATCAAGCTCCTTCTCCTTCTACATTACCCAATAGGCATGATAGGGGCGGGTCTCATCGGGCCCCGCCCACCGGTTATCTTCCCGCCTCCTGAGACCCAGGCGGAGGAGGGGAGAAGAGCGATTGAGGGGCGGAGCTTGCTGGGGAAGATGGCGGCCGCCAGGGGCTTGTCTGTAACGGCCA
Organism: Aplodontia rufa; assembly: GCA_004027875.1. Lineage (NCBI taxonomy): Eukaryota > Metazoa > Chordata > Mammalia > Rodentia > Aplodontiidae > Aplodontia > Aplodontia rufa. The sequence continues at coordinate 27,726 of PVKS010008569.1, read as the reverse complement.
CGGCCCTGAGAGCGGTCATTCCCTGGCGGAGGGGCAGGTACCTAGGCTAGAGGGGCGCTTGGGAAAGTTGTTAGGTTTTGCGCCTCCAGAGCCAATGAGAAACTAAGGCCCTTGGGGGAGGTGAGGGTTTGGCGAGAAACGGTCCAGGTGGGGGTTGCCCGGTACCTTTTTGCTCGCGGGCTCATCCTTCTCCCTTGCGCCGCAGGCTGTCCGAAGCCTGTCTGGGACTTCAGGTGCGACGGGAGGAGTCATCTGCCAGCCCCGAGGCTGGCGAAGGCCAAATCCGCCTCACAGACAGCTGCGTCCAGGTAATGAGGCCCGACGCCGGGCGACGGTGCCCAGGCGAGCGCTTGGACCTCCCTTTACCACCCTTCTACCACTGCTCGCGTGGCCTTCCTGATCCCTCTTGCTGCATTTCAGAGGCTTCTGGAAATCACCGAAGGGTCAGAATTCCTCAGGCTGCAGGTGGAGGGAGGTGGATGCTCCGGATTCCAGTACAAATTTTCCCTGGATACAGTTATCAACCCCGACGACAGGCAAGGAGGAAGGGGTGGCTCTTCAGCAAGGACGGGACGGGGAGACGTGACTCCAGCTTAAGGGACATTTTATTCCAAGTTTAAAGAGTTTGTTAAGGATGTTTAACACCGCCCTTCTCACACTGTGAGGATGCAGAAGGATTGGTCCGCTTCATTTAAAATAACTAAATTATAGGAGGCAAATTGGCCTGCTTAGGTCCTTAGGATAATCGGTAGAGAATCAGGCTGGACCAGATTCTGGTCCCAAGCCCATGCACATTTTCCAGTTTTTAATTCAATTGAATCTTTTTACTTCAAAGAAAATAGGTACCTGTTAGAGCTAGTAAGGAATGCTCCCCCTGCTCTTAAGAAAGCAGTGTGCATCTCTGGCCCCAGAAGGTATCCTGTTTGGGGGGTTTGTGATATCAATTAATGCCTTCCTCCTGTCTTTTCAGGGTATTTGAACAGGGTGGGGCAAGAGTGGTGGTTGACTCTGATAGCCTGGCCTTCGTGAAAGGGGCCCAGGTGGACTTCAGCCAAGAACTTATCCGAAGCTCATTTCAAGTGTTGAACAATCCTCAAGCACAGCAAGGCTGCTCCTGTGGGTCATCCTTCTCTGTCAAACTTTGACATGATGACACGTGACCCAGAGATTGCCATCAGTTGTATCAATTTGAGGAACCTGGGATTAGTAGAATTCTAGAGGTTTCCTTCTAATCATGTCCCTCTCTTGATTTTATTTTCCTTAACCCGGGAGTGTTGTGTTTTGCCACTATTATTTTCAGAATGTGAAGTTTTTACACTTGACCTGAATTATATACCCCATCCTCCCATACAATGGTAAGGCCAACGTTGTAGATGTTGTTACCTCAGATTTCATTACTAGTCAAAAACCAGTGTAATTTATCAGAGCCTTCAAGCCTCCAAAATTTGGAGTTACTTCTCTGGTCTTCAGAATGCTTGTACATATATGTATAGCTATGTATAAAAGCCTCATTTAAAAAAAATCCTTATTTATTTGTGTTTTGGATCAAAGTCACAAATTGGGTAGCTTGAACACCAGTTACAAGGCCAAAACTGATGAGGAAGATATGTGAAATGTTATTTTTTTCACTCCCTTTTTTCCTCTTTTTTTTTTGTAGTATTGGGGATTAACACAGGGGTATTGTACCACTGAGCTATAATCTAGCCCTTTTTTGTTTTTTATGTATTTGTTTATTTTATATTGTTTTTTGTAGTAGTTAGCCCACAGGTGCTATTGCACTGAGCTATGTCCTCAGCCCTTCTTATTTTTTTTTTTTTTTAAAGAGAGAGGGACAGTGAGAGAGACAGAGAAAGAGAGAAACAACTTTATTTAGTTTTTCACATGGCCTTAGTTGCTCCAACACTCAGTTGTGTATGTGGTGCTGGGGTTTGAACCCGGGTCCTCGTGCTTGCCAGGCAAGCGCCGAAACCGCTGAGCCACCGCTCCAGCCCCCCCCTTCTTATTTTTTGAGACAGGGTCTAAGTTACCTAGGCTGCCTTGTTATGATCCTCCTGCCTTAGCCTGCCAAGTAGCTGGGATTACAGGTGTACACCACTAAGCCTGTCTTCTCATTTCACTTTTTTTTTTTTTAAAGAGAGAAAGAATCGATTTTATTTATTTTTTTCATCTGGCCTTTGTTTCTCCAACACTTAGTTGTGTATGTGGTGCTGGGATTTGAACCCAGGTCCTCAGGCATGCCAGGCATATTCTCTAATCTCTGAGCCACCACTCCAGCTCCCATTCTAGTGAATTTTAATGTATTTGTTTAGACATGTCTTGAAATGGTTTATAGAGCTTGAAATAATTATATTATGGTGCTAGGGGATTCAGAACAGTATAGACAGACAACTGATAAAAAGAATTTATATCACCATCATAACAATAACTTTTTTTTTTTTATTTTTGTTATCTGGGGATTAAACCCAGGGACACTTTACTTCTGAGTTACATCCCCAGTTCTTTTTTATTTTGAGAAAGGGTCTCGCTAAGTCGCTGTGGGACTTTCTGAATTGCAGAGTCTGGCCCTAAACTTGTGATCCTCTTGCATCAGCCTTCTAAGTTGCTGGGATAACAGATGTACCACTGTGCCCAGCAAATAAATAACTTTAATACTAATGTTGGGGAAACCACAATCAGGTTGATTCTGGGAGAGTTATTAATTCTGTCTTTTGCTTGGGAGCCTTAAAGTTTGTTACAGTTAAAAACTTCCATTTCTGGACTAGATAGGAATTAAGATCATTTGGTATGAAAATTCACCATTAAAATAAACAAAATATCTGTAACAGAACCTTAGACACTTGTATGTGGGACAGTCTAGGTCTTAGAGGAAAGAATGGGACTCTTGGAAACTTGAGCAGATTTCTTTAGCTGTTAGCTGGAAAGAGGAAGCAGCATACTATGAAAGTGTCTATACAGGTTACTAAGAATTGGTTGCTATAAATACCTGGACCTAAACATTTTCAGTTAAAATTACTTAAGTGCTTTCATCTTCTTTAAAAAGAGATTTTGCTACATTTAAAATGTTAGAACCTATTCTTCCAGAACATTTTTGTGGTCATTTTTTCATACCAGGGATTGAACCCAGGTGCTCTTTACCACTGAGCCACATCCCCAGCCCTTTTTATTTTTTATCTTGAGTCAGGGTCTCACTAAGTTTCCAAGGGTCTTGCCAAGTTGCTCATGCTGGCCTTGAACTTGTGATCTTCCTACCTCAGCCTCCAAAGTTGCTGGGAGTACTGGTGTTTGCTAGCGTGCTAACTGTGGGTTATTGATTTGGTGGCTTTAAACTTCTGAGCGCAAGCATAGTTAACTTGAGTTGCTAAATATATACTTCATCAAATTGCAATGTTCAACTGGGCAGAAAGTTCTCTTAGAATGCAGAAGCCTCTGTGTGTGTGTGTACCTACTGTTAATGCAAGAATTGGAATTTGGTGCTTAGAAAATGTCTAGAAAATGTCGGTTTTGGGAGAAGTCACCCTGCTTCACCTGACAATGCTACATGGGGAAACTGGAAGTAGCAACAAAAAGTCTTCACTGGAGTGGGGTGATTTAAGAACAGGGCAGGAGGAATGATAGCAACAAGGGGGCACTGGATCATTTGCTTGGACTAAACAGCATGGTAAACAGATTTAGGCTCCGCTACAGGTCCTTTCTGACTAGTAGCCCTCTTCCCAGCAGGCCATAAAGGCAAGCATATATTTTCACAAATTTTGCTCACTATTCAAATTCATTTAGGAAAACTTTGTATCCTCCTGTGTCAATTGAAACATCTTTAGTTTTGCCTGTTCTTCCAAGAGAAGGTTGTCAAGGCCTGATTTGTTGTAAAAATGACTTTATTTAACTTTATGCAAACCAGTACCTGAGCATCATGCCCCATCCCCCCCCCCCCCCACCCCCCGTTTGTAGTGCTGGGGATTGAACCTAGGGGCTCATGCATGCTAGGCAATATACCCTATCTGTTCTTTAGCAAACACTATACTAATACAAGAACCAACGAAGACAAAGAGAGCCCTAGCCAGGCACAGTAGTACAAGTATGATTCCCAGTGACTTGGGAGGCTGATGCAGGAGGATTGCAAATTTGAGGCCAGCCTTGACAATTTGGTGAGATCCTGCCTCTGAGGCTGCCTTATGTTTGTTGTTGGTTCAAAGAGGGGGGGCCTCTAAGTCAATATTCTTATGGAATCACATTCTTCTGTTATATGATGATAGTGACTAGTGGTATGTAAACTATATGTATGTCCCCCACTCTTACTAGTTTTTTATGGGAAAGGTGACTGAATTTAAGGGATAAAGAGGAAAGTTGTTCAGAAGTAAGAGATAGGCCTGTAATTCCAGTGGCTCTGGAGCTGAGGCAGGATTACGAGTTCAAAGCCAGCCTCAACAACTTAGCAAGACCCTGTCTCAAAAAAAAAAAAAATTATATAGATAGATAGATAAATAGATAGGCTGGGAATGTGGCTCAGTGGTTAAGCACCCCTGAGTTCAGTTCAATTCCTAGTACAAAAAAAAAAAGTGATTGGGAAGAACTGCTGCTAAAGTAGGTATAGGTGTTCTGAAAGATACTTTAACTTTTGTCTGGGAATTGAGCCTTGTTCTTTTGTCTTTTATTATAAAGCATCAGTTGGGGGCCAACATTTGGCAGGAGCAACCAGGTGTAACAAATGGCATAGCCTCCCTGGAACAGTGGCCCCGAGCTTTTGTCATGCACCTGCCATTTGGCAGGCCTGCCACTGTCCACTGTAACATTATGGTTTTGCATGTTTGTCTGAAAGGCAGGAAACCCTTACTTTTCTTGATGTCTGGGATTGATTACCTTCTCTCTACCTCTGTCTCTCTTTTTGGTACCAGGGATTAAGCCCAGACGCACTTAACCACTGAGCTACATCCCCAGCCCTTTTTATATTTTATTTTGAAACAGGGTCTCATCGAGTTGCTTAGTCTTGCTAAATTGCTGAGGCTGGCTTTGAACTTCTGATCCTCCTGCCTTAGCCTTCTAAACTGCTGGGATTATAGGTGTGAGCCACCATGCCTGGCTATAATTGCTCTCTTAAAATCCCTATTTGTTGGGGGCTGGAGTGGTGGCTCAGCGGTTATGGCACTTGCCTGGCATGGGCGAGTGCACAGATTCAAACCCCAACACGTACACAGCTAAGTGTCAGAGCAACAAAACCATGTGAAAAAACTCAATAAAATCGATTCTGTCTCTCTCTCTCACTGTCCTCTCTTAAAAAAAAAAAAAATCCATGTTTGTTTTCACCCATAAAAATGCCACAGGGCTGCTTAACAGAGTTTGCTTTAAGGAGTTTTGAAAAAATCATTACTTGATTTTAATTGTGAACTATAGTCAGATAAATATATAAAGGGAGAGGACATTTCAGTAGTCTGTGGTCAGCAACTGTATTTAAAAATATTTTATTTTTGAATAAGTAATACACTTACAAATTCAAAAAGAGACAAAAGAGGATACAGGGGAAAGTGTTCCATTACCGTACCTGTCACCCTCCCCACAAACTACCACTGTTTCTAAGAATTTATCCCAGAGATATAATCCCATAAACATAATGTGAAATAACATCTAAGAATATTCATTACTGCATTATTAGCAAAAGATGGGAAACTGGAAATAACTGTTGATGAGTCAATGATTAATTAAATTATGGTTTATCCATTCAGTGGAATAGCATACAATTATGAAATAGAATGAGACAGTTCTTTACATGCAAGTATAAAGTGAAAATGCAAAACAGCTAGCATAGTGTGCCATTTGAGTTTTTAATAAAGGGAAATATGTGCATATGCATGCAATATATCTTTAAGGACGGTCAGGAAGCAGGAAGAAAGGTGTAGGAGAAACAGCATTTAGGAAGGCACAGAGCCAGCAGGGTATGTTTGGGGAATGGTAAGAAGTTCTCTGAATGATGGGGTGTAAGGTACAGTGGCAAGGATGAGGTTAACAGGTATCTACTTCTCTTCCCTCTTTAGACAAATAGAATGTTACACATTGTTATACAGCTTCCCTTTTTCCTTTAATCTGTTTTGACTATTTGTCTTGTGAAGACAATTTGTGGGTTGGGGATTTGGCTCAGTGGCAAAGCGCTTGCCTAGCATGCGCAAGGCCCTGAGTTCGGTCCTTAGCCCTAAAAAAAAAAAAAAAAGACAATTTGTTATTTATTTTGGGGGTTCCATAGTAATTGTTTACAATCTTTTGCTATTACAAATAATGCTATAATAAATAACCTCTTATATAAGTCATTTCATGTTTGGTAGGAGTATATCTGAAGCTTAAATTCCTCAAAGTGGGATTACTGGATCAAAGAGTTAGAGCTGTTGTAATTTTGAAAGACACTGCCACATAGTCCTCAGGTGCACCAAGTTATACTTCTGTCAGCCATCATGTTTTGTTTCCCCAGATGCTTTCCAACTAGGAGTCTTAACAAACTTTTTGATCTTTGCCAATATTTTAAAAAGTATCTCATGCATCTTCAGTTTCTTTAAACTGAAGGAAAGAACTTTCAGATTTATTTTTTGTTTGTCAAAAACAACTAGTATAGTGATCTAGAGCCAATTAAGCTTTCTGTCTCGATTCCCTTACCTGTAAATTGGGAACAAAAATAGTAGCTAGCATTGTTAGATGATTTATGTGCAGAACTCAACACAGTGCCTGGCAAGGGGCAAGCAGCCAATAAATTACTGTGATAGCTGACAATCAGAGCAGCAGGTAGGACAGATTAAATTAAGTAGCGTTCATCTCCATGTCTTCAGTCACATACAGCCTTGTTCATGTACATTGCCGTTCACCAGAGAAAGTAGTCAGAGTTGTCCTTGGCTTGGAATAGTAAAGAATCTTTTCCTGTTGGAACCCAATGATAAGCTATTGTCAGGGCTGGCCTTGGGGTAGGCCCAGTCTCAGCTTTAATACTTACGTGTAGCCAACATGACAAAGAAGGTTGGTCTAATGTGAAATAAAAACGAGAAGAGCCAGATGTTCATTGTTTTATTCCACCACGGTTCCGGACTCCCAGGTAGCCTGGGTTGGAGTAAGTCTCTACTTGTAAACTCAGAGGGATTTCAGACATCCATTTTCTGAAGGGGAAGAGGTCAAGATGCCTCTGAGTAGGGGGCAGGGAACAAAATTTGGAAATTTGGCTTTTGCTGAATAAGACCACACTAGAAAATAGACTTTTTATTGTTAGAAAATTAAACCAACTTTCACAAAAAAAGTCCTTAAGAGCTTTGTTTCCTGTAAAAAGTGTACGTGTGTAATAAAAGTCTTTGGAGATAGATCCTCTGTCTTGTAGCAGCTCTTGCTGCTGGTGCCCAGGGGCTGTCACGGGGTGGATTTTGAATATTTCTTTACCCCAAACTACTGAATATTTTGAATATTTTCTTTAGATTTGCATAGAGCCTTGGCTCCCCTTCTGTATTGACTTTCATGTTGCCCACCTGCAGCTTTCTCAGGCTCTTTACTCCTTTTCATTTGTGTCTCTTTCAATCAGCAAGCTAATACCAGTCTTGCTTCCTTGAGATGAGGGTATCTTCTGCCCTTCCTTGGGGCTGCAGAACTGGCTACAGATGGAGACCTGGCAAGATCAGGGCCCAGAGCAGGTGACTAGGTGGAGGCGATAGTTTTGAAAGGGGGCATTAGAGTCATCCCCCAAACTCTCCCAAACCCTATCTTGCTCCACAGATTCTGAAGGACCACCCAGGGCAGATGTCGCCCCTGTCCCAGCTGTGGAATCATCAGTTGATATGTGGATCATGGCTGGAAAGGGGTGTCTGCAGTGTGAGGCCATGAGACCTTGCATGTTTGCACAGCCTGGGGTTTGGGAGGCGCATGACAGCTATCCTTTGATAAGCATCCCATAGCAAGGCCAAGATAGGTGGTGTGCTGGGCCTCAAGGCCAGTGGCTGAAGCATTAAAGTGTTTGGTGGTGTTTGAGCCAAGCAAGGGCATGGAGGCAGTGATGGAAGCTCACAGCCAAAGCCTAAGTTGGGAGAGATGAAAGCAGCTGAGGCTGCCGGAGCCGGGCTGAAGGTGTCGGCCTGATATGGCGTCTTGTCTTCCCAGCTAGGAAAGCATCCTTAAGGCCCCTGCCTGTGGCTGGAGGCCATTTCCAGGTAGCTACCCACACGGACCCCTCACTGTGACTCTTTAGCAGCACAGTGAGGGGGGTCTGCTTCAGCCACATATCCTGGGGAGCAGTGGCAGCGATAGGAACCCTCTGTGTTCTCGCAGTGACCGTGGGCACAGAGTGCGGCAGGCCCGTTCAAGTCATCACATTCATTCACATCTAAGAGGAAGGGAAAGGAGAAAGATGTAAGGTGCCTTCTGTGCCTCTGGTCTCTAAGCCCCTGGCCCAGCTCTGCAATGGAATCCTGGTGTGACAGATAGAGGCTGAAGCACCTAAGACCAATCAACTCAAGGACAAAAGCAAGGGGCAGTGTGATCTTAGGGAATGCCCAAGCCTTTGCCCTCTGCTTTTCTTCTGCTGGGAACCTGCATGGAAGGGCTTCACAAGCTCAGCATTGGGCTTTCTCACCCCCTGGCTTGACGATCGGCACCCACCAGGGGGCAGCAGCGGATTTCCCAGCCTCCCAACTGCAGGGGTGTGTCAGTGGGCGGGGCCGCCTCCCACCCGCAGCAGGGTTCCCGACTTACCCACGCAGGCCATGTGCGCCGCGTCCAGCTGAAAGCCCTCGAAGCAGTCGCAGGTGTAGCCCTCCCGCACGCGCACGCAGCGGCCGTTCTCACAGCCGTTCAGGATGCCGCACTCTTCTGCCTGCAGCCCTTCGAAGGCGGCTGGGGGCTCTGGCAGGAGGGAGAGAGGACGCTGAGGCCGGGCCCAGACTCTAATCTCAGCCCCACGACCCTCACCTTACAGCACAAAGGCTGCCTCTGTCCCCGCGGGTGGGTGGGCTGGGAGGTCATAGAATTCCCACACAAAGGTTTTAAAGCCAAAGGCCATGGTCTTGTGTGGCTTTAGGTGGGAGACAAGTGAGAGCTCCAGGAGGGTTGGGATTCTCTTCTTCCACAAGCCAGCTCTCCACCAGCTGAGCTATGGGGTTTCCTTTTTTGAAGAGGGATAGTGAGAGAAAGAGAAAGAATCAACTTTAGTTTTTCATCTGGTTTTCATTGCTCTGACATTTAGTTGTGTATGTGGTGCTGGGGTTTGAACCTGGGTCCTCACGCATGCCAGGCAAGCACTGTACTACAGAGCCACCACTCCAGCCCTTGAGACAGGGTCTTGATATATTGCTGAAGCTGGCCTTGAACTTGTGATCCTTCTACCTCAGTCTCCTGAGAGGATTACAGTTGTGCACCACTGCACCCAGCAGTTGGGTATTTCTATATATTTTGGGTTTGGTAGTGGAGGTGGGGTATTTTGTTTAAATCTTTATGTTACCCTTTTTTTTAAAGTGGGAGAGTGGCAGCAGTCGGGCCTCAGTCAACACAAGACTTCTACCTGATCTGCCTTACCTGCTTTAAGCACCTCCCGGTCCCTGAACAAAACCCCATGCCACATGGAGGGGGTTGGTCTGATTCAGTCTGATGCGGTGGCTTTGCCTGTGGTGGGTAATGTGTCCAAGTATCCAGGCATAGGTGCCAGGACTGACTTCCTTATGAGGAGCCAAGGCCTGAATCCTGGGACAGTCACCATTAACTAACTGGGGGTCACCACTGTGTGCCTTTAAAATCATTAGAAATCCTTAATTCACGTTTCCTTGGAGCAGGCTGCTGTGCATCCTTAAGTGGTGTGGATAGAGAAGAACACACCTGAGCATACTGCTTTCTCTCTCTCCACTCCCACAGGGAAGGCTTTGAGGTTGAGACAATGTCCTGCACCTCTTTGTGTCCCTTTGCTAGTTCACAGGGAATTGGTAGGGTCTGACCCAGGCATTTGGAGTCTCGAGTGACCTATGGCTTGGTGCATCTTTCCCCTTCTCACTGGCAATGTGACTGGCAGGTGAGACGAATGGTGTCCACCTCTTTCCCCTTCTTGCAACAACATACCTGGATGGCTCGCCACATAGTGGGGCTGGAGTTCAGATGGCTGTAGAGGAGTCTCAAGGACTGGTGTGAGGTCCCCTAGGTGGCTGACCACATCCGGGATGGTATCCTCAGGGCCCAAGTAGTTGTAGAAGGGGGCCCCATCTGAGCCATAGAGGCCATAGTTCAGGTCATCTGGACCTGGGCCATACTCATAGCCAGGCCGGAAGTGGATTCCAGCCTCCCGCTCTGCCTCAATCCGGGCCACGTTGCACAGCTGAGCATAGACTTCTGTCAGGATGGAGAAAGGAAACTGGTTTCAACTCCTGCTAGCTAAAGCTTGGTAGGCTAGTGCATCTGGTCCACTCCCCCAGGAGATAGGGAACCCTTGGGGACTAATGACTTCTGGGAGTTCCTAGCCGCTCTCCCCCTCCCAACACTTGTCTTCAGACAACTGGGCTACAAGACAGAACACTACTCTTATTGCCTACTCCTCCCTCCCAAGGTGAGGGTGTCTTCCTACTTAGGGCTTGGCCCAGCCCCGCAGGTGTCCCCTACCAGAGCTCCTTGGGGGGCACAGAGCGCACTGCTGGCTCCAGGCCTCGCCATCCTGGCAGCAGCATTCTGTGTAGGTGGTGCGGTGTCCACGCAGGGGTTGGCTGCACACATCATTGGTGACTTTTTTCCAGCAGATGTCCATGTGGATGTCATGGTCAGGGAGATCCTCTGGTGGCATGGGACCCATGAGCTTCTCAGCCTAGGCCTGTGCCCTCTGCTGCCCACACCCAAAGCTACTCACCTGTGCTGCTGGTGCTGTTCACACAGCGCTGCCCACTGAGGTCCAGGGTGAGCGGGGGGCTGCAGAAGCAGTGGAAGGAGCCTTCCGTGTTCACACACTCGCCGTTCTCACAGGCCATGTCCTGGCACTCATTGTGATCTGTGGTGGCAGGAGGGGGTGGGGCAGAGCCAACATGGCCTGTGCACAGACTACATTCATGGAAGGGGGTTTTCCTGTGACTGATCCTGAAACTCTCTCTCCCCAACCCAGCCCCGATCTGGAAGGCCCCTCCCCAGGGTCAATTGCCAACAGTCCTGAGCTCCCTTTCCCTCAGACCTGCCTGCAGTGGGCATCTTCCCCAGGAAGGGGTCTCCCAGCAAGAGGGACTGTCCTCACCCTCACATGTCCTGCGGGAGACGTTGTAGTGGTAGCCAGGATTGCACAGGCAGATGTAGCCAGGCACTGTGTTGAGGCACCGGCCATTCTGGCAGAGAGCAGGCCCAAACATCCCACACTCGTCAGCATCTGTGGAGGCCAGATCTGAGGTGAGGGTTCAGGGAGAAGCAGGAGGTGGTGCTGCTTACAACCAGGGGTTCTAAGGCTGGGCTGTCTGAGTTTGAACCCTGGTCCAGGAGTTGGGTGACTTTGGGCAAGCTGTTTAAGTTCTCCTTGCCTTGGTTTCCTATCTAAAAACTGTGGAGAATACTACTTAACCTCAGTTGTCACAAAGATTAAAAGACACTAATGGATGTAAGGTGCTTAAAATAGTGCCTGATCACATAGCAGGCACTCAAGAAAAGCTACTTTTGGGGCTGTGGTGCTCAATGGTGGAGCTCCTGCTTAACATGCACAAGGCCCTGGGTTTGATCCACTAGGACACTTGTGTACCTGTGTGTGCATGCACACACACAAATTTCTGTTATTTCCTTTTCTAGACTAGCTTCAGGACTAAGGCACAGAGGGGCTCAGTACCCAAAACTCCCCTGTGGGAGTATGGGGTCCTCTAAGTTTCTGGCTTTGTAAATGGGGCCGGGGATATAGGTCTCTCTGCAGCAGTACCCTCGCTCTGTTCCTGTGCTCACATACAGGCGGATGAGGGTGGTTAGCCAAGGCAACACAGTTTGTTTTTGGAGGGTACAGACTTGAGGGAGCAGGGAAACTAAGACCAGGGTCATGTGGACACTCCAGGAGGAGCTCAGTTTAGAACTTTCAGGTAAAACCCTGCAGGGAGTCAGCCCTGGGACAAAAGATGGAGCAACCAGGGAGGCCAGGGCTGGATGCAGGACTTCCCTAGGGGCCTCCTGCAGGACCTGGCTAGGGCCTACTCTGGCAAATAGAGTTTGGGGAAGAGTGTGTTGAGGGAGGTTACCTGCATACATGGTCTGTCCAAACGTCCAGGCTTCCTCCACAGGGATGTAGCCTTTACCACTGGGGCAGAGCTCGCTGAATTCAACTGCAGGGAGGGTCTGAGCTTAGAGAGTGAAGGGATGTGCCCCTCTTCCTCTCCTACTTCGTCACTCTTGGGCTTTACCTGAGTCCTCAGTTGGGCAGGGGGCACATGCATCCCCCCACCTGGCTCCCTCGGTGCAGCAGCACTCAGCCTGCGTGGAGTTCCAGCCCAGGATGCTGGAGCACGGCGCATGGCCACTCTGCTCAGGGTAGCATTCCATGCGAAGGGGGCCTGGGGTGTGGTCTCCTGTCGGGGCCTCAGGGAGGCTTTGAGCTGGGTGTGATAGATGCCTCTTGTTGTCTATTCATGACACTCCGAGTCGCCCCAGCCCTTGAACGTATCTTTTAAATTTAACACTTATCTAGCATCCCAGTGTACAAGATGCTGTTACTATATTACCTCACCTGCACTCAACATTCCTCAGTAGGATCTATATGCTCTTCTATGCTGGCGTACCCCATGGTAGCCCTCTGATCCATTCTGCTTCACAGGTTCCCAGCCCCTCCTACCCACCCTTATTCCTTGCAAGGTCACTCTTGCTCTCCCCAACTCCAACTGAGTCCCAGCCCAGCCTTGCTTGGTTGGGAGGCTGAGCCACAGCTCTGGGGTGGAGTGGGAGGCAGGAGGGGAAAGAGGCCAGCTGAGCTCACTTTCAAATTTTCTTTCATCCCAAAGATTCATCCAGGGATTGGATGGATTTAGGGTTCCTCCAAGGCCTAATCTCAGGACCTTTGGGCCACACTAAGTCAGCCTTAGAGCTCCTTGGGCCTCCTCGAGGTGGTCACTGCAGCCTGGACGTTGCTTGGGCTGGGGCAGAGCCCCACTCGTCTTGGCTTATGCAGTGCTCACGCTCCTCACCCCTGCGTGCTCCGCTCCCAGTCTACACCTGCAACATGCGCAGCCCCCGCCAGGCCCTCTCTGCCTGGCTAGAGGCTAGAGGAGTGGAGTCACCACTGTTAATGACTGAGGCAGGGCAGGGTCCTGAGAGGCTCACAGGGCTCACCTCCAGCCACCCGAGGGCGGCAGTGTCCCTCTTGTGCATCATACTCTTCAAGATCGCTGGGGCAGAGGCACAGGAAGGAGCCTTCGACATTCTCACAGAGCGCAGCCCCACACACGGCCAGCATCAGCTCACACTCGTTCACGTCTGCCGGGTGTGAGGACAGACTCGTGGGTAGAGGAGAGGCACCCGTGTACCCCGCCCCTGACTCCAGCCCACCAGACAGGTCCTCATCCCCCCAAAAGAACCAAGCTAGGCCTTGGCAGAGGAAGCAAAAGTGGGTACAAATTAGCAGGAGGAGGGACAGATGGACAGAGGCCATGGAAAGGAAGAGGGGTGGAGAAAGGGGTTACCACAGGGCCAAAGAGGAAGGTTTATAACCTCCCCCTCCTGCCCCCACTGCAATTCTCCAAACACAGTGCCTCTTGAGCCCCCGAGGTCTCTAGGGAAGGAGGAGTAGGCAGGTGGACACCTTCCCTCATGAGCCTGCTTCCCGGGCTGGCATGAATTGCCATGCTTCCCCTATCACCCAGCAGAGATGCCAGCTGGAGGAAGGGACTTGAAATCTCTCCCTTGATGCTTCCCTTGCCCACCCTTTGGGGACCAGTCATGGTGCCATGCACCCATGGATGTTTCAGGAGGAGGGCCCCAGGGCTTCCTTACAGGACAGTCACAACCCCTGGAGGTGAGAAGAAAGACCCAATGGCCTTCCCTGGTCCAGACCTTGGGTGACCCAGGCTTCTCACCAACACAGTCCCAGCCTGAGGGCGAGGTCTCAAAGCCCTGGTCACAGAGACAGCGGAAGGAGCCATCCGTGTTGTCACAGAAGCCGTGACTCCCGCATACAGTGTCGTTGGCACACTCGTCTATGTCTGCGGGACGGTGGGGACCAGGGTAGAGGGTACGTGTGTGAACATTTATTTATCTGGTCTATTAACACCAAGATCTGTGAAAAGCCACCTTTGAACATGGGACAAGAAAACTCTACCACTAACATTCCTTTTCAATTTTTGTGTAAGCTGTTCTATATGAAAAATATACAAACTTCAAACAGCTGGATAAACAGTGTCCCCAGGAGAAAATCATTTCTAGCTCCATACAGGGAAAAACAGATGTCCTCAGCCCTCTAGCTCCGCCCCCACTTCTACTTACCAATGCAGTCTCCAGTTGGGGCCATGTAGAAGCCAGGCTGACAGCCTAGGACACAGCGGTAGGAGCCAGGGCTGTTTTCACACCTCCAGGCCCCACACACCGGGTCTCCGTTGTCCTCACACTCATCAATGTCTGTCCCCAGGGCCATGAGAGGAGATAGATGTGGCTAGGTCACTGTTCTGGCCTACCTTACTGGCATTACAGCAAGGTCATGTCCTATGATCTCTGGGGTCCTTGGTTTGCTCCAATTTACTGTGCTCACCCCAAACCTAGCACAGCAAGTTCAGGGCAAGTCCCACCATCCCAGCAGGGCTGAGCATCGAGGAAGAGCACTGTGCTATCAGGAAGCACTGAGCTCTTGGCCATCAGCGACAGTCCTTGTCCTCCACACCTTCCCGCCTACACCAGCAGAGTTTATTCTGTATACATGCAGCCCTTCCTGTAGTGGATTCCAGAGAGCTGTCTTCATATTTGTCTCCCTTGCTCAATTTCAAGATTATCAATGACTGTTTGTCTTAGCAAAGGATGTGGAACGTAGCAGGTGTTTAATGTCTACTGAATCAATGTAGCCTTTAAAACTAGATCATGTGCTCTGCCAGCATAAAAATTATGATTGTCTTTATATTGTCAGCCCTGGACAGTCCTGGAGCCAGCAGAAGTTCAATAAATACATTAACTGGGCTGGAGCAGTGGCTCCGTGGTTACGGTGCTTGCCTGGAAGGCAAACCCCAGCAGCACGTATGCAACAAAATGTCCAAGCTATGAAAGCCACATGAAAAACTAAATAAAATTGATTCTCTCTTTCTCTCTCTCTCTCACTGTCCCTCTCTCTTTAATGAATGAATGAATGAATGAATGAATGAATGAAATGCATTAACCATCGGATGATGAATCTGCAAAGTACAACCTGGAAGTTGCAGTTTCTTGTCCCAGGACCGGAGGTGGGCAGATGTGGGGCAGAGCCCTGTCCACTGCCCTGGAGCCCTTACCCACACACTCTCCATTCTCTGGGGAGGGCTGGAAGCCGGTCTCACACAGACAGTCGAAGGAGCCCTCTGTGTTGACACACTGTCCCCCTAGGCACTGGTCTGGAGCTGCACATTCATCCACATCTGGAAGAGAGACACCTGTCATCAGATCCAGCCTTGGGTCCCTTCCCTGTGAGCACTCTGTGCAGCTTCCTCTGGGTCCCAAGTAGCCCACAGGATGGTTATAGAGTGACTTGGTGAGGAAAGGGCTAGAAAATCCTAGGAAGAGTCCAGAACTGGAAGTTATTCAGAGACCATGCTGTGGGGAGGAGCCCCTGGGGCCAGGCCTCTGCCAGTGGAGAAGGGAGAATGAAAGCATTTGGAGAGGGTGTGCCTGCTCCAGACATCACAGAGAGGCTCTGCTATGAGGCTGAGCTGCCCGCCTGCCCTCCCATCTTCTCATCCCTGCATGCACCACGAGCGTTTTATTTTATTTCAGTAAGCAGAAGGACAAAGCCTCTAGACAGCCTCTAGCATCACTGGTCCTGGTCCCCAGACACAGCCACGCTGGCTTCTCACCCTGGCAGCTGGTGCCGCCATCTGCACTGGCAAAGCCGGGTGCACAGAGACAGAAGAAGGAGCCGTGGCTATTGAGGCACTCGCCATGAGGCGCACAGTAGGTCTCCCCTATGCACTCGTCCACATCTGCAGGAGAAAGATGGCAGGGAGTATCTCCAGGTTGTCCCCACCTACCCATACGTTCACAGTCTCAGCCCCCGGTGGGGGGATGTGGGCCACTCACCCTCACACACAGTGCCATTGGCCAAGCGGAAGCCCAGGGGACAGAGGCACTGATAGGAGCCGGGTGTGTTCTTGCACTCGCCTCCCAGGCAGCTGCTCTGAGGGTCTTCACACTCATCCACATCTACAGGGCCACACAGGGGAAGGAGGCAGCTGATAGTAGCACCACCCAAGACCAGGATGGAGGGGGACGTTTCCAGAGGATCTGTTGCCCGCCTTGGAGACTGGACCTTTGGGACCCTCCTCCCACCTAGAGAGCAGAGCTGGGAGAAGCTGATGAGGGAGAGCAACCCTACCTGCACATTCCCACTACAGGCAGGGTTGGAAAACTGTGTCACTCGGACAGTGGAAGGAGCCCTTGGTTTTGACAGAGTCTGTGGCTACACACTCATCTGCATCTAGAATGGAACAGGAGCCACTGCTCCTTCCACTGGGCCCTGCTCTGGCTAGGTTAATCCATGGCCCACACTGCCCAGCAGTCCTGGCCCAGCAAGGCCAAAGTCCTATGCCCCTGTTACTGCTAAGAGGCCTCTAATTTCAACAAGAAGCAATGGGAAATGAACCAAGAAAACACACAGGGAACCTGAGAAGGTACCAGAAGCTTGGTTCTTAAAGCGGGCTCACAGATTGCCTGGTATAGGCCAATGTTCTCCCAGCCACGACCTTATAGGGAACACTTAAGGTGGTGGTCAGGACATAGACTCCAAGACCCCCTCAAGTCTGGAGGGAAAGTCTAGGACCAGGCCCAGGAAGCTGCACCCTGAGCCATGTCCCTCTCACATATGCTGAAGCCTGACACCCTGGTCTGATGTCGCCTTTATGATTTCTGTTCCAGGAGGAATGAGAATATGTGTCCCTAGCCAGTCCACCATCATAGGCAGACAGAGAGGCCCCAGTTCCTTCCTGCTTGTAGAGTGGCAGGTTAGTACCCTATATGCTCACTGTGCTCCCATACGAGGGGGCTCTTACCTTCACAGGTGCGGCCCAGGAGGCTGGGCCGGTAGCCCCCTCGGCAGTCCTTGCAGGAGAAGGAGCCCACAGTGTTGGTGCAGACTCCTGTGGGGCAGACTCCCGGGAAGGTGCACTCGTCCAGGTCTGGGCAGACAGACAGCCATAGCCATGGATCCAAGAGGGCTTTCCACACCCAGAGAGGCCCTCACCATACTCTAGCCTCTCTCTGAGCTTGGAGGACACTTGGGGCCTTTGGAGAAGGGCAGGCCACAACTGTGAGCCTTCCCTATGGCAATCCCCACACCCCCTCTCTAGATCACTCCCTGGGTGACTCTAATCTCAGCTTTGCTCTTGCCTCTGTGACCTCCTGTTCCTCCTGTCCTCTTAGTTGAACATGGTGATTATGAGAGTAGAAGCTCTCCTTGGGGCCAAGTCCCTTAGAGGGCCCTGTAGCTTAACCTGGATCCTCCCCCAACCCCAAGGCTGGCCAGAAAATAGATATTCTTTGGGAGGTAAGAAGGTTGATATGCTGGCCCCTCTGCCACCACCTCACCGGGGCTACCTTCACAGGCAGTGCCATCTTCATTCACCCAGT
This sequence comes from Aplodontia rufa, assembly GCA_004027875.1. Classification (NCBI taxonomy): domain Eukaryota; kingdom Metazoa; phylum Chordata; class Mammalia; order Rodentia; family Aplodontiidae; genus Aplodontia; species Aplodontia rufa. The sequence continues at coordinate 10,002 of PVKS010008569.1, read as the reverse complement.
ACCCGCTCTTGCAGGGTGTGCAGGTGAAGGAGCCCTCGCTGTTGTGGCAGAGGCCCGTGGGGCATGAGGCCCGGCTGGCACACTCATCCACATCTGAAAAAGGCCATGAGGTCTGTATGGGACTTTGCAGGGAAGACATGCCAGGACAGGCAGGTGGGCAAGGACTAGGGAACACAGGTCTTGGCAGGAGTGTGCTGTGTCAGTGTGGTTAGGGATACATGACCAGGGTGGATGTGGGGGTGCCTACAGAGGGGAGGGAGCCACAGGCTGAATTTGCCTGTGGAGGAGGGGTGCTTCAGAATCTGTGTACCTTGGCAGCCCTTCCCATCTGAGGTGACCTCATAGCCGTGCTCACAAGAGCATCTAAAGGAACCCTCCAGGTTGATGCACCTTCCATGGGCGCAGACCCCAGGAGTCAGACACTCATTCACATCTGTGGGTGAGAAATCCAAGATGGCGCACTGGCTTCCTCTCCTTCATGCAGCCCCCCTTGGCAGGGAATCAGCCTTCAGAGGGGCTGTCGGCCACATTGGGAAGGTCATGAATGTATGATCCTTCATCCCACTTGGGCAGGGCAGGGACCCCTCCCTCAGGATCTCTCCTCCACCCCATCTAGTAACACAGAGCACTCAGCATATGTCCTAGAAAAAGGGACCAGGTCCCCAAGCCTTTGGGCTGTTTAGTCCATCTGAGGACACTTGAACGAGGTGTGCAAAATTCACCTCACCGTGGGTCTGACCCTCTCTAGTCTCCTACCTACCACCGAACAACCCATGTTCTCAGCCTGACAACCAGCTTCAATAGATGGGTGGGCAGTGTGGAGAGAGGCCAGGTTATGCCTGGGTGGCTGTGGCAATCTTGAGGGCCTGGGAAATGTCTGCCCTCTCCAGAGCCTCAAAGCATCTATTCAAAACAGAGTCTCTCCTGGCATTCTGAACCCCAGGCCCTTCTTGCGGGGGCTGAAGGGAAAGAATACTCTCCGCCCCCCACCAGCTGCCTCCTCTGGAGGGAGGGGGCAACTGCTGTCTGCTGAGTGGTCATGCAGAGGAGCAGAAGGGTCTGGCTGCCAGCTCTGCCCACCACTGGCCTCTTCCTAAGACCCTCAGGCTCCTCACCCCACCCCACAGGAGCCAGCCACGGAAGCTTTTGGGACCTGGGGCTGAAGCTTCAGAACCCATGTGGCCAGGGAGCAGAAGAGGCCTCCACCCTAGCTGCTTCAGAGGGCAGAGCACCAGAACGGAAGCCCGCTCATGTCATCTCGGAACCCAGCTGGATCATTGGAGGACAACTGCATCCAAGCCACTTCCCTCTGCCCACCTCTTTCTCTCCCTGTGTGTGGGTTCAACCAGTAGTCCCAAAGCCATACAGCCTTCCCAGTGTCTTGGCAAGCAGCCCTCACCTACGCAGCGACTGCTCTGGCCCCTGTAGCCCTCCTCACAGGCCAGGCAAGTGTAGGAGCCAGGGGAGTTGACGCATCTCCCATCAGGGCAGGTGCCAGGGTGACGGCATTCGTTGATATCTGTAAAACAACAGCCCCTCCCTCAGTCATCCCTGGGAACCACAGGTCATGGGTGGCTCTGTAACACAGCAAATCCTTTACTCCACCCTTGGTTGGGGAGAGAGATGAAAACTAGGAAAAAATGAGAGATGCCCTGTATTCCCAACTCCACCTCCCACCCTCTGTCCGGAACAAAAGAGGGTTGGAAGAACTTAAAAACAAGCCAGGGAGACTGCCTGGGTGGGTGAGTAGGCTGTGGGAGGGTCAGAGGGCTCTGTTTGTGAGCCGGACCGTCTGGGATGGGCCTTCATATCCCCTTGGTGAAGTCCTCCTCCTTCATACACATGACCATTACCAGAACTGGACGTGCTTGGCACAGCCACCAGCTGGACAGTTGCCATAGGCCCGAGTAGATCACCAGGGGGCAGTGAAGTCAAACGAACTTCCCTGTCTGAGGAAATGATGAACCCCCCATCTTGGATTTGGCCCAGACCATCCTTGAGGCTGAGTTCAGATAGAAGGGTCAAGGCCAGCAAGTCTTCTCTGCCAGAAAGGTGTCAGATCTTCTTTCAGCCAGAAGCCATGGGGATCCCACTCTGCTGAGATCCAGGGACATTAGACAGACAGGCAGGGGACGAGGGGGCCCGGGGACGGGGAGTGACAGGAAGGAGGAGGAGGGAGATCCTTCTCCCAGAAGCTGAGTGCAGGCTTCTCCCCAGTGACTTGGCGTACTGGTGAGTGTGTTTTCAAGTTACCCAGGGGACCTGGAATGAAGAAGGGAAGTCATGCCACAGGGACTGAACACTGGGTCAGAACTGAAAAAAGGACCTTCTACTCCTCTGGCACAAAGATTGCAGCTCTTGGGTCACCAGTGGTGACAGACTGGCCAAGCTCCAAAGGAAGCAGGAAGATTTATTCTTCCTAAATGGGTAATTGTCATTCTCTTGGAGGAAGTCCACTGGTGTTTGCAGATTCAGAGGCCCTAATGCCTGGGAGAAAGATCTACTCAGCACCACAGGGGAAATGCAGGAGACAGGCCAAGGGACAGAACGCAGGCCAGCAGCTGGCATCAAAGAGCAGGACAGAGGCCCTAAAATGGAGGGTGACAATAAGTCCCCCTGCCCAAGGTTGTTTGGCCTGCAGAAGTCCAGACACATCAAAGCCAAAGCTTGATCCTGAGGTCCCAAAGAGGAAGACTTACTCACAGGGCAGGTGGTTATTCAGGTGAACATCAGCAAGGTGATGCCCACAATTCCCAAGGAATCTTGGGGACACTAAGTTAAGGCTCATCTCTGGAAAGGCAACCATGAGCCCCTAGTTGGGTTGGGGTGACACTAGGCTCAGCTATCCTAATGGTCTCTGTAAAGACAAGACCGAAAGAGTGAAGCAAAGATGGAGAGAAGGAAGGATGCTAACTTTGGCTACCCAGGAGAGAGCATCCAGCTTCACCACCTGCTGGTCCTGGCTAAGGCTGCTAAAGGAGGGTGCACAAAGCCACCAGGAAGTGATCCCTGCTTCAGGATGCAGGACTTCAGGAAGTTGAGGCAAGGATCCTTCTAAGTCCATGTTGAGAAAAAAAATAAAGTTTTTGGTCTCTCTTAGGGACCAGGCAAAGTAGGATTAGGTTTGCCAAGAGGAACGGGCCATAGGGTTTCTCCTACCCCTAGTGTGCCAGGCATGTCTGCTGGAGATGGTGCAGGCAGGATTTGATGCTGGGCATTTAGGAGACTTGTGGTACCCACTAATGCTGTTCATAAACTATTCAAGTTATCCATTTTCTGGGTCATGGTAAGCTTGTGCCTCCTGGTCCCTTGCAGTTGGGTGGGGCCATGAGACTAGTGCTGGCCAGTGAGCTGTGACTGAGTGTGATGAGTGTCATTTATGGACCAAAGCCTTTAATTGTGTGCAATGCTCTACCTAGAAAGCTCTTTCTTCATGGAGACTGGTCGCATTCGAGGGACTGGATAGTCCTTCAGCCCAGTTCTAGAGAGATGGAACATCGGGCAGAGTCCCCAGCTGACCTGTGGTGGTCGATGAGCATTGATGAGCTTGGCAGTGTCCTATGTCACTAAGATTGTTGGTAATTCAGCATAATCTGGTCTACCCAGCAGGCCACTGCTGGCTTCCTTCCTCCCTCCAGAGCCCCAGGAAGCGAGGATCGATCGTATGTGAGAAGTCTGTCAGCAGAAGATCAAAGCAGCCGAGGACCGCTCTCCTGCACAGAGTCAACTTTACTTAGCCATTAGCCTAGCCCTGCCAGTCCAAAGGAATCTGACGAAGATTCTGGATGGAGAAGATATCTTGACATCCAGATATCCTGAAGCTGTCTCACCAATTTCTCCATGCCTGGACTGGAGCCAGGCACTGGTGGAGATTTTTCTGCCTAGTCAACGTTTTGAATTTTAATCTAAGATTGTGATGTGTTTTGGAAGCTATTTATTGCTGTATTCCCACCCTATGGCTGGCACACAGCAGCCACTCAACAAATGTTTACTGACCAAAGAATGGGACAAGGTTGCCTAAAAACTTCACCCTTCATCCTCTGGCTGTTGAAGAGATCCCCAAGAAACCCATGGAAATGGTCATATCAAAGACCAGCTTGCCAGTCCACTGCTGGCACACTGGGGGATCCCTGAGCTTCTGTACCCAGAAGTCAGCCTTTGCAGGAAGATATAGAACTACCAACTCTGTTCCTTGTGCAAGCATAGGGTGGGGAGGGGGAGGATGTTTAGGCAGGGGCCAGAAGCTCAGGGGACCTCAGACATAGGTGGGGGACAGCAAAGGCCCTGGAAGTCTGCAAGAGAATCTGTTCCCTGTCCGTGGGAACCCGGAATCCTGGTACCACGGAAATGCCAGTGAGACTATTGCATGGGCCACTGTCCAGACTGCTCAGCCTTTCACCAGAGACTTTGGGTTTCAGTGGAGAGTGGTTTCTCTGTTGGAGAAGGAAGAAAGACGGAGAGGAAATTGCCTGGGCTCCCGGGGTGATGGGCTGGGTTTGTGGTTGCTGACGGAAGCCTGGAGAAGCGTGGAGACGACATCACTCTTCCTTTCAACAGTCTTGGAGTGTCTGCCTGGGCCAGGAACTCAGCCTGACCTTCCGCATGGGGTGTGTATCTAGGACCTTTCCTCTGGATGGGAGGAGGCTGTCCAGAGGAGGGTACTAGTGTGCATGGGGGGTCTGGGATGGTGATATTTTTCCTTACTTCCTGAGGGTTTGTGCATGCCAGAGGCGACACTGAGCTTATCTGGTCCTCACTAGGGCCCCTGAGATGTGCATAACGGTTTCCATTTCTAGACATGAGACAAGAACCAAACCTAGGCCTGTCTGTGCCAGGGCCTGCACCCTTAAGACAGACTGGTTAGTATAAATCTGATATTTTTAATGTTCTAGTATATTCTTGGTTCATTATCTTTTCTTTTCTTTCTTGTTTTTTGTACCAGGGATTGAACTTCAGGGGCACTTAACCACTGAGCCACATCCCCAGGCCCTCACCCCACTTTTTTGGGGTCTAGGTTGTGGAGGCTGACCTCGAATTTGCAATCCTCCTGCCTCAGCCTCCTGAGTTGCTAGGATTATATGCATGCGCCACCTTGTCTGGCTTTGGTTCATTTTCTTTAGTTTTGCTTTTCTTTTTAATAAGCCCTAGTGCTAAATTCATAATATCGCTGTAATTCTTAAATGAGGTTATCTACCAAGTACTCAGCAAGCCACCTGGCACATAGTAGGCTCCCATCAAGTGATGGGTGTCTCACTTTTCATTTGCCTAGAAAATGCCCGACTGTCCTTCCTCCTTGGATCTAATAAGGACAAGGGGTGTGGGTTCCAGTTTTGATTATGCACAAGCCTGAGTTTTAAATGACACAAAGAGGGAGGCACTGAGAGGAGACGCTGGGTATTATACCTGCAGACACCTCTCCCTTTTGCTAAGCCCTTCTAGGACTGGACTTTGCTTCCATGGTGGTGGCACTGGGAAGGTGGGCTCTCCCTTCTCAAGGTGTACAAGCTGGCAAGTCCTGGCCAGAGAACCCTGAAGCTGTATGAAGGACCAGCCTAAGCTGGGACCCAAGGAAGTGTTTTTCCCAGATAAAGCCTTGATATACCCTAATATATTCCTGTCTTAGCCAGTCTCTGGAGCATACAATCCAGTCCTTCTGCAAGTGACACCGCAGCCTGGCAGGAGGGTGGTAGTGACATGGTGGCCAGGAGGTTTACAGAGCCAAGCCAATCCATGAGGAGACCAGTTGGCAATGTCACCACCATCTTTTAGCTGTATGTGGGCAAGGGGAGAAGGATCCGGGACCTCCCTATTCATTCGTTCATCAACTAGCTTGGTTGGGTGCTTCTCGGGTGTCCATGCACGGGTCATCTACGGATATGGTCCAGCCCTCCGGAGCTCACGGTCTAAGATTTAGCAAGAAGGCCGAGGCTCCCGGATAGACCCACTCTTCTACTACCACATGGAGAGAGCACATTTTTCCAATAAGGATGCAGAGGTGTGTAAAGATGTTCCTGGAGTGTCATGTAGGTGTGCATTTCCCTGCTCCAGGGGGATGAAAATATGACCAAGGGATGGAAGGGCTCAGGAATTCATATTTGTTTCTGTCTGTGGGAGTGGGCTCAGCATCAAGAGACCCAGTGGAGGACAGGCTGGAAGGGGAGCCGATGATGAGCAGTGTGTGGGGCAACAGGCTGACCCCTTGTCTCCATTCCTTACCTTCGCAGCGTCCCTTCCCGGCTGCAGTGTAGCCCCGATGGCACTCGCAGTGGTATGAGCCCTCTGTGTTGCTGCAGCGCCCCCCGCTGCACACCTCTGGCTGCTCACACTCGTCTATATCTGTGAACGCACAGGACAGTCCTGAGTCAAACCCAGCCCTCGAGGGGGTCCCAAGGCACCCTTTCCAGAGGCTGAGAATAAGGATGCCATGCTGAGACCCTGGCCAGGAGGACACACTGGCCACAGCCGTGATGGCCTGGAGGGCTCCTGGGCCAGGTCAGAGACTGTTAGACCCTGGCTGACCTGAAGCTCCTTTCTCCCAGGGGTGGCTACTTTTGGGGCCCCTGAGGACCCCTGCAGCTTTCTCCTCATCCTGATGCAAGGGCGGGTCTTGAATCAAGTGGCAGAGCATGCCGTGTGATCTGAGGAGGCCAACAGCATAACCACGCCCTGCCTGGCTCCAATATGGTAGCCACTGGGTCTCCCCCCAGGGGGCCTTCTTAAAGGTTAGGGGAAGTCTACGTCATAGTCTAAAGCATACTGGTGCCTCATGATGGCTCTAAAGCCCAGCCTTTTTGTGCCACTCCCGTGATACGTCCCCTCCCACGGCTCCCTGCCACCACCAGCCCTACTTGCAGCCTGGCTCCCCAGCCTGGCCCAGCCTCACTGCTTTCTAATTTGCACACCCCTTGGCACGACCTTAGCCCTAGCAGATTTCCACTGGCCCAGCATTCAAGTCTTCATTCCCACAAATGCCTCTGTGGGGAGCATCTTTCCTCTCTTCCATGGCCAGCAGATTCCTACACCCATTTCCAGCAGACGCTCAATGCGCCAACTCTGGGTCCTGGGGACCACGCCCCACTCCCTGTCCGCACAATCAAGTTAATCCAGCCTCATCTCTGCTCCTGCCCAGCACTGACTCAAGTGCTTCACTGGGTCTTTCTGCAGATGAAATGGGATAATCCAAGTGACAAGGTCAGCACTGTGCCTGACTGGCAGCAGAAGCGTGAAGACACCAGCTGTTATTATTCTAGCATTAAGCCCCCCACAATCCAAGCTCCTCAGCCTGGCGAGTGAGATCTTTCCCCTGCCCACTTCTCTCCCCTTGTTTCTGCCTCCCATACACCCGCTAGCCTCTGCCACACGGGCCAGCTCTGAGCCTCTGCACTGCTGTTCCCTTTGCTGGAGTGGCCTCCCACCCACCAGCTGGACTGTCTCCTACTCCTCTTGTGGCAAATTTGACCATTTCCCTCCAGCCTGTATGCTCTTTCCATTTGGTCTCAGACCTTACAACTATTCATCGACACTTGTTCCTCCAAAACTGCTGGAAACACATGTTATTATCTCCCCAGCTCAGCATAGAACCCCAGTAAGTGTTTACTGAAGGGATTGAATAATACTTCTTTGTTTACAGACAGTATTTTATTTGAGCAATCCCTCCAAAAAAGGCCAGTGCATGGCAGGGGGCTACATGCGCTCCTAGGCGCCCATCTGCAGATCCTGATCCTGCAGTATGGAGCAGGCCAGGGAACCTGCACAGTAAGAACTCTCCAGACAATTTGGAAATAATTGACCTTCACTTTGAGAAGTTCTAACCCCAGTGAAAAGAAAAGAAAACTCATAGGCAGAGCCGTAGGTAGGGATTTGATGAAGAAGCCCTGTTTGAGGTCCAGCCATAAAGGATGTTGCTGATAGACGGTGTTGGGAAAACTGACTTCTTTTATGAAGAAGAATACAAATGGAAGTGGGGAGGGAAAAAACCACGTTCTTAACTGCCATGCAAAGATGGACTCCAGATAAATTAAGGCATCCCATAAAAGGAAAACTAAAACCTTTATGAAAGTCGGAGAATATTTTGTGACTTAAGGGAAAGGAAAAGGTTTGTTCAATAAAAATGCCAAAGTATTAAAAGCAAGGCAAAAAGGTGAATTTTTGTAGATCAAAATTAAGGATTTCTGGGACTGGAGAGGTGGCTCAGCAGTTACGGTGCTTGCCTGGCATGTGCAAGGATGCGAGTTCAAATCCCTGTGCCACATACACAATAAAGTGTCGGAGCAACAAAAACACATGAAAAACTAAATACAATTGATTCTCTCTCTCTCTCTCTCTTTCACACACACACACACACATTGTCCCTCTCTCTTAAAAAAAATTAAGGATTTCTGTTCAAAGAAGGAGATGAAGATAAGGGTAGAAAAAGAGGACAAAGTGAGAGAGATGCATATCTAAACCCAGCCAAGCACCTAGAATAGATAAGGGACTTCTAAAAAGCCACAAGAAAAAAGAGTCACCCCCCCAGGAACAAGCAACTCACAGATTAGGAAACCCAAGGCCAAGAATGTGTACGGAGATGCTCATACTTAGGAGTAATATAATTTTAAATATTTATGTAGCTACTTAATATTTAAATAATTTATGTTATTTCTACTTATATTACCTTACAAGTTGTAGTAGCTTGTATTAAGTAACTATATGTTAACTGATTGATAAATACAAATCAATATAAAATGAAATCACTGAAATAATGAGATGGCACTTTGAGATGGGGAAGTTTAGAAAGTGTTATGGGGGGTAAGGGCTGTGCAAGCAGCAGCCAAGCTCCATGGCAGGGGGACTTTCACTGACCTTAAGCCCCGCCCTCTCCCCCAGCAGCCAGGGCTGGCAGAGACATCTGGACACCCAGGCCGGCACAGAGCAGAGCCCTTCATCAAGGCCAGTCCTGGCACACCATTCCGTACAGCAGCACTGCTCACCCGGGCCAGCTCTCCGAGCTGGGTCTGCAGACAGCAGACCCAGAGCCTCTTTGGCCACAGCATCTGCTCAGGCTGTTGGAGCCTGGAGAAGCACGGCTGCCTGAGCCACCTCCCAGACCGCCAGCTGCCCGGATCACCACCTTCTGCTTACACCTCTCCTGGCTGCTACAGCCCACAGGACAGCATCCAAGCGCTTCAGCCTGGCACTTGACTCCTGCCACTTCCTCCGTGGACCCCATGATTCGGTCACACTGACTTCCTCATTATTCTCAGTGTGTGCCAGGAAATACTACTCTGGTCTCTGCAGAAATGGTTCCCTCTGAGCTGGAGCGGTGGCTCCGCGGTTACAGCGCTTGCCTGGCATGCACAAGGACGTGGGTTCGAACCCCAGCACCACGTACACAACGAAGTGTCGGAGCCACAAAAGCCACGTGAAAAATTAAATAAGATGGATCCTCTCTTTGCAAGCCAGCCAGCCAGGCAGCAAGCAAGCAATGGTTCCCTTTGCCTGGAATAATTTCTGCTCTCTCCATTCTTCTTCATGCTCCATGCAGGTGTCCAAGGCCCTGCGTGTAAGGGAGTATGTCATTGGACGCAAACCATGCTTTGGAGCTGGAGTGACTTTGATTCTATTTCCCGTTTTGCCACAACTACATGTGAGGTCCCTGAGTGTTTCAATTCATCTCTCTGCACCTGAACTTGCTAAACAACAAAATGGGTATAAGGACTGTATGTGTTGGCATGATGAGCTTCATCTAATAAAGTGCTTAAGACAGGGCTGGCATATAATAAGTGCCCACTAAATGACAGTTGTTATTATTTTTGCTCCCCAGCTCAACACCCTATTAGGGAAATCTTCCAAATGCTCTCCAGCAGAGCCAGTTGCTTGTTCATCTGGACTCCACAGTGTCACCACCCCCATTCATGCTGAGCACAGTGCCTGGCACGCAGGGACCCCATGCTTGAGTGTCACTAAAGATGCACACAATTCTCCCACTCTTCACGAAGTTGGGTGTCTGTCTCCTCTACCTCC
>PVKS010008568.1:0-67739 GCA_004027875.1 Aplodontia rufa | reverse complement strand
GCCATAGGTATCTTGATGGGAATTGCATTAAATCTGTACAGGGCTTTGGGTAGAATGGCCATCTTTATTATATTGATTCTGCCTAACCATGAGCATGGAATGTTTTTCCATCTACTCAGGTCTTCTGTAATTTCTTTTTTTAGTGTTTGATAATTTTCTTTGAATAGGTCTTTAATATCCTTTGTAAGGTTGATTCCCATGGAAGCATTGTTGAAAGAAATTCAAGACCTACATGGAAAGTCATCCTTTGTTCATGATTAGAAGATTTAATATTTTTTGAAGAAATGGGCAGGAAAAACCTTAAATTTATATGGAATTGCAAGAAGATCCTGAATAGCCAAAACAATCTTTAAAAAGAGCAAAGATAGAGGACATACACTTCCTGATTTCAAAACTTACTGCAAAGCCATGGCAATCAAGACAATGTGATGTTGGCAAGAGTAAACAGATCAACGGAATAGACCTGAGAATCCCAAAATAAACCCACATATGTAGTCACTTGGTTTTCAACAATGTTGCCAAGACCATTCAATGAGAAAAAATACCATATTTCACCACATAATTGTTGCCACTACATAATGTCACACTCTTTTTTTCAGTCCAAAATTTGGTTTATAGCCCTTCACCACATCATCATTATATGGGGCAAATGCTGTTCATCACATCATGTAAAAAGTAAACAGCGCTTGCCTTGCATGTATGAGTATTCGGGTTCAAACCCCAACACCACGTACACAATGAAGTGTATGAGCAACGAAAGTCCATGAAAAACTAAATAAAATTGATTCTGTCTTTCTCTCTCTCTTGCTGTCCCTCTCTCTTAAAAAAAAAAAAAACAAAAAACAGAGCAGCAATGTATTCGCCAGGGGCACACGAGCCCAGAACTCTCAGTGTACTCACAATGTTAGCGTATTTCCAAAAGCTGACTGGTGAGGTTTGTTAAGAGTTCTGTTATACACATCTCACATGAGTGGTGCTGAGAACAGCGTGACAGATCAAAACTGATAATAGCAGGGGCTAGAGCAGTGGCTCAGCAGTTACAGCGCTTGCCTGGCATGTGCAAGTACACAAGTTCAAACCCCAGCACCACATACAAAACAAAATTTAGTGCAACGAAAGGCACATGAAAAACTAAATAAAATTCTTTCTCACTGTCCCTCTCTTTAAAAAAAAAAAAAACACTGATGATTGCAGTACAGAATCTTCAGAAACAGAAGATTAAATGTTTAAGTCCATACTTCACAACACTGTAGTCCATTTTCTCAAATGAGATATTTCCACTATAATGCACAAATCAGTAAGAATGTGTTAAACTTTTTTCTTCAGACCAGAAAAATGTTCTCTGAACTGTTACAAAGAAAAGATGTATGTGAAGTTGGACTAATTAATTTTAATGGATATTCACAAGTATTCCATGATGCTTCCTAATCTTGAACCAATATCAGTTTAGTAATAAATAATTTTAAAGTAATACCAGCAACAATTTTTTTAAAAAGGTTTACAGAATGGTCATACTCTGTTTTGCAAAAAAAATTGACGTAAAATCTGCAACAATTATGTGTTGAAATCTGGTAGTCTTTTCAACAAATGATGCTAGGACAACTTGAATATCCACCCACAAAATAATGAATTTAGAACACTAATGTATGTAAAGATTAACTCAAAATGTATCAAAACTATAACACTCAGTAAACAAAAGGGGAAATCTTTATGACCTTGGATTAGCTAACAATTTCTGAGACAAAACACCAGTCCCACCGGCAAACAAAAATAAATAAATAAATAAATTGGTCTTCATCAAAAATTAAAACTTTTACCCATCAAATGACACTATCAAGAAGGTGAAAAAATAACCTATAAAAGAAGAGGAAATATTTGCAAATCATCTGATAAGGGTCTGGTTTCCAGAATGTATAAAAAACTGTTACAATTCAATAGTGAAATGACAACCCAACTAAAAACAAATGATTTAGAACAGACATTTCCCAAAGAAGAATACAAATGGGCACATAAAAAGATGCTTAGTATCATTATGCATTAGAGAAATACAAACCAAAACTACAGTGAGATACTACTTTATACCAACTAGCCCTAATCAGACTGAAAATAACAAATGTTCGCAAAGATGTAGACAAATTAAAACCCATACACATTGTTGGTGGGACTCTAAAGTAGTGCAGCTGCTTTGGAAAAATAGGCTGTCCCTTAAATAATTAAACACAGGATTATCATTAGACTACCAATTCCATTCCTAGCTATGTAACGGAGAGAATGGAGAAATGTTCACACAAAAACTTACACATTTACCGGCCGTGGTGACACACGCTTGTAATCCCAACAGCTCGGGAGGCTGAGGCAGGAGGATCACAAGTTCAAAGCCAGCCACAGCAACTGAGCAAGGCCCTAAGCAACTTATTGAGACCCTGTCTCAAACTAAAATATAAGAAAGGACTGGGGATGTGGCTTAGTGGTTAAGCAACCCTGGGTTCAGTCCCCCATACCAAACAAAAAATTTACACATGAATGTTGGTAACAACAATACTTAAAATAACCAAGAAGCAACGATAACAATGAATCAATAAATAAATGGAAAAGTAGTAAGATTCCTTTCAGAAGAATTTCAATTAATAAAAGTAGAATGCTTAAGAGAAATATTAGAAAACCACAGTAATAACTATTACAATATGAGTCATAGACCGGGGTATGGTGGCAAACACCTGTAATTCCAGCTATTCAGGAGACTAGGGCAAGAGCATTGAGTTGGAGGCCAGAAAAAAAAAAGTTACAACAATTAAAAGGCTTCATAGACAGAGTTGGAGTGTAGTGCAGTAGTAAATAAGCATTTGCCCTGTATGTGTGAGGCCCTGGGTTCAATCCCCAGCACAACATACACAAAGATTTGTAAATGAATACTAAAATTAGTTGACAAAAAAAGATGTTTGCACAGACTCAAAAAACATCTTGCCAAATGTAGTACCACATGGCTACCTGTAATCCCAGCAATTGAGAGAATGAAGAAAGTTTGAGGCCATTTAAAAAAAAAAAAAGTTTTGTTTTTTTTTAAAGAGAAAAAGAGAATCAATTTTATTTAGTTTTTCATGTGGCTTTCGTTGCTCCAACCCTTTGTTGTATATGTGGTGCTAGGCAAGTTCTGAACCGCTGAACCACTGCTCCAGTCCTCCAAAAACACTTTTAAAAAAACATAGCTAGAAGGCTGGAGGTGTTAGCTCAGTTAGAGCACATCTGATTCAATCCCTGGTACCTATCAAAAAAAAGACCTACCTCAGATTTTAACATGTGACTGCAAATTCTTTGATACTTCTTCCTCCTGGAGGTTTAATTTGCTGCTTCTTGAATATGCAATGGACTTGGTCACTTACTTCTAACAGAGTATGGAAAAAGTACAGTTAAAAAAAAAGTGGTGGGGCTGGAGTGGTGGCTCAGCGGTTACGGCACTTGCCTGGCATGCGCGAATACATGGGTTCAAACCCCAGCACCACGTATGCAACAAAATATCTGAGCAACGAAAGTTACATGAAAAACTAAATAAAACTGATTCTGTCTTTTTCTCTCTCATTCACTGTCCCTCTATCTTTAAAAAAAAAAAAAAAGTGGTGGGGCTAGAGTGGTGGTGGGGCTGGAGTGGTGGCTCAGCGGTTACGGTGCTTGCCTGGCATGCGCAAGTACGAGGGTTCAAACCCCAGCACCATGTACACAGTGAAGTCTCAGAGCAACGAAGGCCACATGAAAAACTAAATAAAAATTGATATTCTCTCTCTCTTTCTCTCACTGTCTCTCTCTCTTTAAAAAAAAAAAAGTTGTGAGATAAGGGTGTAATTCAGTGGCGGAGCACTTGGCTAACATGGGCACAACTCTGGGTGTGATCCCCAACACCACCAAAAACCAAAAAACTGACAATCACCTTAACCTGAGAAATGATCAAGGTTATTAACATCACCAGTAATAAGTCCTGTTGTTATCATTTGCCACCTAACAGGATGCAACAAAAAGGGCACATAATCTCTTGGATTCTCCCCCCACCATAATCTCAATCCATATGTGAGAAAACAGCCAACAAAAACAAATTGAGGGACATTCTACAAAGCACCCAACCAATACTCTTCGAAGTGTGAAGGTTATAGAAAAACTAAGAAACCATCACAATTAGAGGAGACAGACTGAGGAGTCATGATGAGTAAATGCAATATGGTATCCTGGAACAAAATAAATATATTAGTGAAAAACTGGTGAAATCCAAAGTGTCTGTATTTCAGTTAATACTGCAGAGCTGGGTATGACTTGGGAGGCTGAGGCAGGAGGATCAAACATTGGAGGCCAGCCTGAGCAACTTGCAAGACCCTGTTTCTAAATTAAAAATACAAAGGACTAGGGCTGGAACAGTGACTCAGCAGTAGATCACTGGCCTGGCGTGCATGGCAGACCTGGTTTCATACCCCAGCACTACTACATACACTAGTAAATGTTGGAATAACAAAAACCAGATGAAAAATAAATAAAAATTGAAAAATATACAAAGACCTGAGAATGTAATTCAGTGGTAAAGCACCCCTGGGTTCAATCCATAGTACTGAATAATAACATTGTAAAAGTGTTAATTTTTTAATTTTGACAAATGTACCATGGTTATGTAAGATGTTGAAGAATTGAGGTGTAAGGTACCCACAAACCATCTGCACCATCTTTGCAACTATAAATCTTAAATGATTAAAAATGGAAAACAGGGCTGGACAGATGGCTCCGCGGTTACGGCACTTGCCCACCATGCGCGAGTACACAAGTTCAAACCCCAGCACCACATACACAATGAAGTCTCAGAGCAACAAAAGCTGCATGAAAAGCTAAATAAAAATTGTTTCTGTCTTTCTCTCTCTCTCTCTCACTGTCCCTCTCTCTTAAAAAAAAAAGGGGGGGGGGACAAAGAAAGTGGAGGTATAGCTTGGTGGTAAGGCACTTGCCTAATATGTCTGAGGTCCTGGGTCCAGTTCCCAACACCACAAAAAATAAATAAATATTTAAAAATTTAAGAACTATCTAGTGAAAAAGCACTAATGCAGATAAGTTATTCAGGAGTATGTTACAGTTTGAATCTGGAACATACCCAAAAGGCTCATGGTTTGCAAGCTTGGTTCCTTATGCAGCAATGTTCAGAAGTAGGGCTCTGAGAAAGTGGTTTGATCATGAGGACTCCAAGCGATCACACCAATGGGTTAATCCAAAGATGGGTTAATGATTGAATGGACTATTGGGAGGTAGTAGAATCGGAAGAGGGGAGCACTAACTTGGAGTAAGTAGGTCACTGGGGGCACATCCAGGAACTGCATATCTTTCCCCCACCTCCCACTTGCTGGCTGCCATCAATAGATCTGCTCCACCACATATTCCTAGTCATGACATTCTGCCTCACGACAAGACCACAGTAACGGGGCCAACTGACTACAGACTGATACCTCTAAAACCCATGAGCCAAAATAAATTTGTACTCCTGTAAGTAGATCTTCCCAGGCTATTTTGTCATAGCAATGAAAACGTTGGCTAGCGCAGGATATATCTGTATTTGGTTCCTGGTTCTCTTTGAAGACACATGGCAGAATTTAATTTCCCTTCCCCTTTGGTATTAGTATAGCCATGTAACTTCTCTGTTAATATTTATGAAATATGAGTGGGATTGGTGTGTTTTATTTCCAGATGGAAGATTTGAGTGCCAGCAATTACTTGCCGAATGAAGCAAAGTCCCTAAATGTGAGTTAAATAAAGAGTCCCCTCACTGGACACATAGGATGTTAAGAAATCAGTCTTGGCTGGAGCTAGACTCTGGCCTGTGTGAAAGATGGTCAAC
Organism: Aplodontia rufa; assembly: GCA_004027875.1. Classification (NCBI taxonomy): domain Eukaryota; kingdom Metazoa; phylum Chordata; class Mammalia; order Rodentia; family Aplodontiidae; genus Aplodontia; species Aplodontia rufa. The sequence goes on along the minus strand of PVKS010008568.1, from coordinate 61,882 downwards.
TCTCATGTATTAGACCCAGCAAGGGTGTAGTAACACATAATCTAGGGCATTCATAGAGATGTATCAGGAAGGAGGGGAGAGGGGGAAGGGGGAGGAGAAAAGGTGGGACAATAGGGTGGGCTCTAGGGGGTAAATCTAATTTTAAGAATATATATATATATATATATATACATATATATATATATCATATTGTTTCATTGAATGCATTTTTGATTTACAATAACTAAATTTCTTAATAAAAAAACAAATCAGTCTTTACTATTTTAAGCTGTTGAGATTTACCACAGTATAACCTTTATACCCTAACTGATACGGAAACACCTGTCATCCTGGATGGAAAGATTCGGTGTTTGAAAGAATATCAGTTTCACATGCACATTTTTCTGAAAACGGAATCCAGGTTTCATCTGATTGATGAAATATAAAGTAACCATCTTTGTGAAAGAATAATGAAATGATACTTGAACCACTGAAAAACAAAAAGAATAATCAAGTTAGCACTTATTAAACACTTCCCAAGTCAGTTTTACACTACTTAATTCATTTAAAGCTATGAAGAGCCCCATGAAGTAGGCACAATTATCCTGACTATTTTATAGGTAGGGAAAGGGAAGCAGGGAGATTGGAACTTGCTCCAGGTTCATGCTTTTAGCCACTATGTTACCCAGTCTTTCTAGGGAAGCACTTTTTAATCTTCTATGAAGGACCAGTTGTTTGTTTCTTTGTTTTAATCTGACCTGTCATGGGGCTGGAGCGGTGGCTCAGCAGTTTTGGCACTTGCCTGGCAAGCACGAGGACCCGTGCACCACGTACGAAACTGAGTGTTGGAGCAACGAAGGACATGTGAAAAACAAAATAAAGTTGTTCCTCTCTGTCTCTCTCACTGTCCCTCTCTTAAAAAAAAAAAACAAAAAACAAAAAAACTGACCTGTCATGAAATAATACTTCTTTAAAATGCAATTACTAGTAAAATGAAATAAAAGACAAACCTCAGTTTTTAGTATTAAACCTGTCAGCTATAAGATTACTGTTAAATTCCTATATAGCTTCCAAGTGTTATATATATTTATACATATTTATCTCACTTGGAACCATTAATAATTTATGGACTAGCACTAGTCCATGAACCAAACTTTGAATGCCTTTGTTCTAGATTGCAAAAACAGATGTGGGTGGATATACACAAATAGATGTGTAAAGATTTAGGATATGAAAAGATGCTTTTGTAGATGAGTGGGAGAGGAAACGTCCTATGATCCCATAATCCAGAGGTTACAACTCTAGAACTTACACAGACATTTGGAGACATGGAAATTTTACTTAATGATAAGAACCTAAAGGATAGTTAACGTTAAATATAACTGGATTTTCCCTTCAACTCCCCAGGTACATACAGTTGTCCCCCTCTTCCATGGGGGACATGTTCTAAGACCCCTAATGGATACACCACCACAATAATACTGAACCCTACATATACTATGCCTTCTTCTTTTTTTTTTTTAAGAGAGAGGGACATTGAAAGAAAGAGAGAATCAATTTTTTAGTTTTTCATTTGACTTTCATTCTCTGATACTTTGTTGTGTACGTGGTTCTGGGGTTTGAACCTGGGTCCTCGTGCTTGCCAGGCAAGCGCTGAAACCGCTGAGCCACCGCTCCAGCCCCCTATGCCTTCTTTTATAGAAATATTTTTTATAGTTTAATTTATAAATTGGGCATAGTAAAAGATTAACCACAATTATAATATAACAATTATAATAATATACTATAATGAAAGTTACATGCATTTGGTTTGTCTTTAAAACTACGTTGTTGTACTGTGCTCACCATTCTTGTGGTGCAGTGAGATGACACAAGGACTCCGTGACAAGATGGAGTGAGATGAATGATGTAGGCACTGTGATGGGGTGTCAGCCCACTAGGTGAGGGCTACTTGCACATGAGCACAGAGACATCAACTGTGACAGTTGACCTAAGTAACTAACTGGGAAAACATGATCCAGTCCTAGGTAAGCTTGCAGCAGGACAGAGTAAGACTTCATCATGCTACAGAATGACACACAATTGAAAACTTATGAATTGCTTATTTAATATGCAATTTCCCATTTAATTTTCACAAGCCATGTGGTGGAACATAGGTAAGTGAAACCACAGGAAGTGAAACCATGGATGGGGGTGGAGGGACAACTGCATTCACTCTTACCAAAAGTCTGTTCTTGTCTTCATTTTCAGCAAATATACTATGGTCCCACAAATATCCTTTGACCTGGCTGTACATCTCCAAGGTAAGAAACAGGGTAAAAAAATCTTAAGGCTGAATCTATTAAGCAAATTAGCCTTTAATATTCCCCTCCCCTGTACCTCTAGCCTTAGTAAGGGTGTTTTTGTAAAAATTTTCAGGGAATGGAAGACAGACTACTAGAGCTCTTCCTGCCTTTGAACCATGATTTTGGAGATCAAAAATCAAAAGATTGAAGACAATGACCTTTTTTTCCACCCTTGGCAGTGCTGTGGATCGAATCCAGGGCCTTGGGCATGCTAGGCAACCCCTCTACCACTGAGCTATACTTCCAACCCCTTAGTGACTTTTAGGATAATGCATGTTCTCTGCAGGATTTCTGGGTGGGTTTATAGATCATAAATTTCAAATTAACCTCAACTAGGACTTCCAGTCACAAGATCTATATGGAAGTTGTGATCCAGAAGGTATATTTAGAGCCCCTACATGAGGCAAATGCAAAAAAATGGAAGCATGACCTATCAAAGCATATCAGATGACATCTTTATCCTCTGGTCAAAAGAGGTTATAGGGCTTTGGGTGGAACAGGCGAAGTCCCTTGGGTGATCTCTCCACATAAAACCGGGAATCCAGGCAAAATGACAGCAACCGGCAATACAGTTAAACTCCCACAATCCTTAAAATTCATTTGTATACTACAGTGCCATGGTATTTCTTTGAGAGAATCTTACCAATTCAGGACAAAATCCCTCTCATAGTCCTAGCTAGACTTATACAAGTCCTTGAATTCTTGAAAAGGCACCTTTCTCCTTAATCCTTAGAAGGAGGCTGAAAGAATTACCTTCCCCATAGGATAGAATTTTAGGAAACTAAAAAGGTTCTAGAACTTTTACTTAAGAGGTTTTACTTATTTTCCTATAGCAAGACCATGTAAATCCAGGTGGTGAACCTCAATTTGAAAGAGACACACTTTTGTGATTTCTTCCAAGAATGCCAGTTACTGTGGGGACTAATGCTTGCTAGTCATTGTGGAAAAGCAAGGAGGCTTGGTCTGCTCTTAGTGCCTTCTCACCTTTCATCTGAGCACTTAGTTCTGAGAAGAGGGCTGCTCCTCTGTGAGGAACCTAATGTTGGCCTACTTATATTCCAGTTCTTCTTTTTTCTCCTTCCTTTTTGCAGCGCTGGGGATTGAATCCAGGACCTCATGCATGCTAGGTGAGCACTCTACCTCTAAACTACATCCCCAGCCCTATCCCAGTTCTTTCTAAATGCTCTGATACTCTATTGACTCACCCTTCCTTCCAGAGTTCTTCAACTTTCTATTCAAACCAAGCATTGGCAAATATCACTCTTACTCCTACCCCTGGAAGGAATGGCGCCTATGGTCCTGAGCAAGCAAGGGACACAGGAATTCTAAAGCCCAGTTTCAAAAAGTATAGATGTGGTTCACTTTCTTGCAGTTCTAGTAGGACTTACTGTGAAATCAGAAAAGAAACAGAGTATCCATATTCATTTTAAAAAAAAAAAAAAGGAAAAAATTTACAGATGATTTCAAATATGCACAAAAGTAAAGAGCACATGCTTACATCCCCAGCCATAACCATCATTAACTCTTCTTTTAACTATAAATTCTCATTTTGCCCCCCTCATTGGACTATGTTGAAGCAAATATCAAACATATCATTTCATTCATACATATTTCAAAATGTATTATTTACTCTCTTAAAGTACTATTATTAGGGCTGGAGTGGTAGCTCAGAGGTTTTAGCGCTTGCCTGGCAAGCATGAGGACTCGGGTTCAAACCCCAGCAACACAACTAAGTGTTGGAGCAATGAAGGCCATGTGAAAAACTCAAAAGTTGTTTCTTTTTTTAAATAAATAAATAAAATACTATTATCAACACCTAAATTATCAACAGTACTTCCTTATGGATAGTACATCCATATTCTTCATCTAAATGCAAATGAGAACATAGGCAGGGCTATGCTTAAGATTTTCTAACACTTTATTTTTATAATCTTATTAAGAAAATAGCCGTTGGGGTCTTCAGCTTTGCATCTCTAGCACAAGTGGTATCATCTTTCCCCTGAGTAGTGCATTTTCATTCCCAGGCCAGGAAATACATGTGGCCCTGTGTGTCTCCCACAGCAAGGTGCAGCGTAGAGTTGGGCCCCAGATAAGGCTCCAGGCAGCTCACTGCCCCTTCACATCGAAACAGGCCCAGCTAAAAGAGGAACAAAAACAGAGAAGGTGAGGGCTACCAGACTAGGGTCTCCTTACCAACTTATTTTTCTCTCATGTCAATCTCTTTTATTTAGAAACAGATAAATCAGAACAAAAGGGATTTAAGAAACAGAATTTTGGGAGGCTGGAGCGATGGCTCGGCAGTTACAGCACTTGCCCGGCATGCGCAAGTATGCGAGTTCAAACCCCAGCACCATGTACACAACTAAGTGTCAGAACAACGAAGGCCATAGGAAAAACTAAATAAAAGTTGATTCTCTCTGTCTCTCTCTCTTTAAAAAAAAAACAAACAATTTTTATCTTTGTCCTTTCTTATCCTAAATTTGTTCTCTTGTAACAACCCATTAGCCCCTTATTGCACAATTGGGCGCGCGCGCGCGCACACACACACACACACACACACACACTTACCAGTTGCATACTGGGTCTCTCCCACAGCTTAACATCTCTATCCTTTGAAGCTGTCACCAGCAACTCAGGCAGCACATGGAGAGCTGTGACAGAGCCTGAGTGAATCTGAGAGGAGTGGCATGGTGAGTCCTCAGTAGGAAACATTGAAGTCTGCTATGTGAGACCCAAAGCCTCCTCTCCTACCTTCGAGACCTCTCAAACTCACCTTTCTACGCTGCCGTGTCTTTAGATGTGTGACTATTGGCCAGCTTTCCATGCTGGTATCTAATTCACAGCACATAGGTGGGTCTGTTCCTGGAGTCTGGGTTTCAGGCATTTTAACTTTTTTCTGCCAGATATTACCTGTGGTCCATTCTCCTTCAGGGGTACATTCAGCAAGGGTCCATAGCATCCCATCAGAGCTGGCACACAAAAATGAGGACTCTGCCATTTTAAAGGCATAGTTAGAGCCAGATCTTGGGACTTGAAGGATCTGCCAGGTTCCCCTAAGCCACCTCAGGGCTCTTTAAGTTCTCCCATTCCCACTCACCAGATTCAGGTTTGGCTTGAGTTATTGTTATCTGGGTCCTACTAGGATTCTCTAAATTCAGGTCAAAGTCCAGGCACTCTTCAAATTCTCCTGACTCCTTTTGTTTCTGTGAAAGGACAGAGAGTTTTGTTTAGCCTTCCCATATCTGCCAGACAAAGCAAGAGTTTTCTGCCCTAGGATGGTGAGGGTGCTTTTTTAAAAGTGTTAATACAGGGCTGGGGATATATCTGAGTTGATAGAGTGCTTGCCCAGCATGTGTAAGACCCTGGGTTCAATCCCCAGCACCATAAAAAAAGAGAAAGAAAGAAAAAACACTGTAACGTAGATAACAGTACATAAATCTTAAGTGTACATCTCAAGGAATTTTTATGCATGCATACATCCATGTAGTCACCCCCAGATCAATTACCCCCAAAAGTTGCCCTCTTGCCCCTTCCTAGTCAATTCCAGGCTATCCCCAGAGTTAACAATATTCTGACTTCTGTCACCACAATTTTGTTTGTTCTTGAACTTTATTTAAACGGACTCCTCTGTGTCTGGCTTCCTTTGCCCGGAATAATGCCTATGACATAAGTTGGTATTGTTTCATTCATCACCCTTGGCATCACATTCTTTCTTTTTCTTGCCATGTAGTATTCTATTGTATAAATATGTGACAAATTATTTTTCTTTTCCCTGTCTATAGACTTTTAGGTTGTTTTGCCTATGAAAAAAAAGTTGCCATCATCATTCTTGTATTTGTCCTTTAGAGAAAATGTGCACTTGAACAATGTAATTGAGAAAGTTACAATATTTTAAAAAGTAGAACACTTTTTTATGCCAATGAAATCTCACATGGAAATCCATTATCTACCACTCTAAAGCAACATTGCTCCAGCTGAAGGAGGATAAGGGGATATGGAGTCAACTGCCTTTTCCTTCTCCTTATCTTACATGATAGTCCCCACAGTTTAAAAGCATTGGTCCTAGACACATGTCAGCTTTAACATATACCCAAATGGACTTACCAAAAAAGAAAGAAATCCTGGCTCTTGGAAAAACACACCATAGTCCTTGTGGGTGGACAATATCACAGGATGTTCTGCATACCTTCTCCTGGTTTATAAGAAAGTAACAGGCTGAGTTGGAACCATTTCTCTTTAAGACCCCAATATTTGTTCTAAGTTGGATTCTACTTCTGGGTAACCACTATCCCACTATTTCCCTTTCTCCAGCTCAAGAAAGAAGAGCATTTTGGATCTTACCATATTACAGAAGGCTCATCCCCAGGCTTCATGCGTAGTAATTCCAAATTTGCTTTGGCCAAGATGAGGGAGTACCCATCAGGAGCCAGGCACAGCCCTATCAGGACCCCCAAGTCCTGAAGAACTCGTTTCAGGTGAAGACTGTACAAAGACAGAGCAAGATCCTACTTTAGTTCCCCATGAATTCCTCATGAGTGAAGTACCAAGTAAAAGGCATTAGCACCCCTCAATATCCTGTTCCTCATTTTTTTGTTTGTATTGCAGAGCCAGGGATCAAACCCAGGAACCTGAGCATGCTAAACAAGTGCCCTACAACTGTCCTCTATTCTCAGCCCCTATTTTTCTTATATTTATCATTATCATTCCCTTACTTGCTCACACCAGAATCTCTAGCATTTTTATTTTTTCCATATGGTCCTACCTGCAAAAGATCAATAGGTCCAATGGATTCTACCAACAACATATACCTAAATCTCTATTTTTCCTTCTCAAGTCTACTGCCTACATCAGGGCCCACATTTGGTCTTCTAATAAATACTACAATATTTCTCCACCATCCTGGATGTTATCACTAGAGTTCCCTCTCTAAAGTTCAGATCATTGGGGCTAGGGGTGTAGTTCAGTGGTAGAGTGTGTGCTTAGCATGTATGAAACCCTGGGCTTGGTCCCCAGCACCAAATAAATAAATAAATAAATGAGAAATAAAATACAGATCATTATTCTATTCAAAATTCTTAAAACTATACCCTCTACAGCCTAGCCCCAGTTTATCCTTTTTTTTTTTTTTAAAGAGAGAGGGACAGTGAAAGAGAGAAAGAAAGAGAGAATCAATTCCATTTAGTTGCTCATGTGGCTCTCAGTTCTCCAAGACTTCCCTGTGTATGTGGTGCTGGGGCTCGAACCCAACTCGGGTACTCACGCATGCCAGGCAAGTGCCATAACCACTGAGCCACCGCTCCAGCCTCCAGTTTATCTTTTCAATCTAATCCTCTATCTGCCCTGCTGCGTCACTTTATGTCCCCTAATCCCTGCAAAAACCCCAGACCTTGACTACACCCAGAATACCATGTATTCTCATGTTTCTAGACCTTCATTAAAGCTGATTACTTTCCCTGAAACACTACTCCCTTCCCTTACTGGTCCAGAAAAATCCTTTCCATTCTTTAGGCCCAACTTCAAATATCAACTCTTTCCTACAATTTCTCAAATTCTACAGTCCCAGGAGCAACTGTAGGCATCCTTCGTTAAATAAAATTCATTTGTATCTGGTTCACATTGCCCAGCCCAGAGCTTGTCGTCAAATAGGCATTCAGGAATTATTCATTTAAATTGACCTGATTAGGAGCAGAAAACAACTGCATGCTCAGTAACTAACATCCTATCAACCTGGTTCAGAAGCAGAGTGGAGTTAGTTGAACAAAACACCAGGAACAGGGAGACTACCATTCCTACCACATTCACCAGGTGCCTCGTTTCACCTGAAATTCCTGGATGTTGAACCCTTCTGCAGTTCGACTTGCCACTCGCTGATTTTCTCATCAGCACTGAGGACAAAGAAGGTGTGTGCCGAGTACCAGATCAGAGCACTGATGCGGCCTGGAGCCTGGTGTATACAACAGGTTCAGTTCAGTACTTCTAAGAAGCCAGACTTAACCTTCCTTCCCCTCCCTGACATACGTGCAACCTACAACCCCAGCAGATGCCAGGAAGCACACAGCCAGCACAGAATTCACAGGGACAAAGAACTGGGGTTGCCCAACACACCTGTGCAGTGGCCACAGCCTTAGCTTCTTGCCACAGAGTTAGTTCCCCAGCTTGATTGCCGGACACTGCTACAGAACCATCTGGTGCCCAGGCCACAGCAGTGACAGCTGCAGAACTCTTAGGTATGTATGTTTCATCTGGAGAAGATAGAAGTGATCTGTTAAGAGCCACGACAAGAAGAGAGAGTAGTTCCCTTGACCTTCTTTGTCTCAGTAACACGATTTTTTCATGCCTTGCCTGTGTCCATACCTCACTCACCTATGTCTTTAGGTACCTGCCAGAGTCGTACAGAACCATCCTCTGAGGAGGTGAGCAGGAGGCCTGCGGCCTCGGAAACAGCAGCTGCACTGATTGGGCCACTGTGTCCCAAGAGGGTGTTTGCTTGGCACACCTAGGAAAAAGAATGGATGGGCCATGCGGGCAAGGGAGTCTGACCCAACAAATGGTTGTCCCACATACCTTCTCCACATTCCCCCACCCCCACCCGTTTTCACAGGAACTCACCAAGAGAGGATTCCACAAGCGTGTGGCCCCATCTAATCCAACAGTCACCACTAGAAGCTCTGATCCAGGCTGTCCAGCTGATAAGACATAGACCAGGTCAGAAGGAAGAAAGCAGCCAGGGAGCAGGGAAGAGGCTGTGAGGAAGGGAGGTGGCTGCATCTCACTACCTGGGCGGGGCTCCAAGACAGCTGCACAGTGGCTGATGGGTCCTGAGTGCGCAGGGATGCTGGTCAGCTCCACACCCTGACGGTCCCACACCTTCAAGGTGCCATCCCGGCCCACAGACACCACATGTTCCTCCTGCCCCCAGAGCACAGGATCAGAGCAGGGTCCTACTGAGCAGGACAGGGGAAGTATGACTCCCTCTAAGAGGTGAGGGCTGAGCATCAGGGATTTGGAAAATGTCCAAGAGTAAAGAGAACTCAGGAACAGTGGAATTGGGTCACTCAGGACTGCAATCCTGACATCAAGTCATGATAATAAGATACTGTATTTTCATTCTATATTTCTTCACATCAACCCCAGCCTGTCCCAAATATCTCATTGCTTCCATTCCTGTTGCTTTTGGAATTAGATACTCAATGAGTCCAGCCTCCCAACACCCCCTTATTCCTTCCAGAGACCTCCTCCCCAGCAAACTCCATTGCCTTCTCACCACAGCCACTACGGCGCTCACAGCACTCTGATGGCCCAGGAACTGACCAAGCTGCTGTCCTGACTCTGGGTTCCAGAGCCCCATAGAGCCATCAATGGAGCAGGAGATCTACAGAGGTAGAAGTCAGAAGAGTGGGATTATTGGCATCTCTCCGGCATCTCTGTATATTTACAATGTGGACTGAATCAAGAGCATGGGCTCTCCTGGGCTCAAATCCAGCTCCACCATTCATTATTTTGCAATCTGGGGCAAGTTTATCTCTCTGAGCCTTGAGCTGTTCAACTATTCAAGGAAGACTATATCTGTATATACTATATACTATATCTGTCTGAGACAGTGATTATGGGGCTAGGTGGCACTATATAACGGATTTAACACTGTGCCTGGTACACAGTGAGCATATAAAAATTACTATTATTCTTACTGTTAACATAATGTCAATGAACAAGTCCTGATAAAGGTGGAAAATCCACAATGCTAAAGAGAGCTCTGATTGCCTAGAAGGCAGGGGTAGGAGAGACTGAAAAATCTATTCAACAGATATTCCCTCCTTTCTCATCTCTATGGTGGGTCTCTATGGTGGGAAACTAGGCATTGCCAATACTGGTACATAATTTGAGACTCTCTTTGTGCCTTAAGACCAAAGAAATAATATCAGTACCTCAGTACCTTCTACCTGCAGAACCAGGATATCACAAGCTCTGAAGAGACAATACTGTGTTATTGTTAAGAACACAGGCTTTCTTTTCTTTTCTTTCTTTCTTTCTTTCTTTCTTTTTTTTTTTTGTACAAGGGATTGAACCCAGGGTGTTAACCACTGAGCCACATCCCCAGCCCTTTTTATATTTTATTTTTGAGACAGGATCTATCTAAGTTGCTCAGGGACTCACTAATTGCTGAGGCTGGCTTTGAACTTGGGATCATCCTGCATCAGCCTCCCAAGTCGGGATTATTGGCATGTGCCACCACACCCAGCAATAACATGGACTTTCTTATAAGAATGTTTATTGGCTGAACTTTATCACTGACTTGATCTTGGATACATTTTCTATTCTATCTGAATCTGTAAAATAGAGATAAAGTGTATGTACTTCACAGGTTGTTGTAAAGATTAAGTGTAACAATATTATGCAAGCTTTATTTGAGCCTAGCACTCAGGAAATAGCACTAAGTAGTCAGTAAATGTTAGCTCTGATTATTATTAATAGGTGCTAGAAATAGGATGAAATGGAATATTGTCTTCCTCCAGGAACTCTGCTGGACTCTGCTGCCCCTATCCTGGCACTCACCAGAAGGTTGTCTTTGGTCCAGGCACAACCAGTGACCCAGTCACGATGACAGGCAAAGAAAGAGCGAACCAAAAGAGGGGTCTGGGGTGTCCTCACATCCCAGCAGAGAAGACTCTGGATAGGTTTCAAGAAGAGAGGGCAGTCAGGACCACAGGAGGTAGGTAGAAATACCAGGGTCATTTCATGTAAAACATTTTCAAGAAAGAGGGAGTGCAAGAGCTGCTAGAAAGATCTGCAGGAGATCTGGCAGAGCAAACAGCAGGAGGAAGTGGTGGGGAATGGGCTACTAAGCAACCTAAGAACCAGAGGGACTATGGGGCCCGGGGATGTGTCCCTGTTTGGCTCACCCGATCTCTGCCCCCAGTGGCCAGGCTGGCTCCATCAGAGCTAAAGCTGCAGCAGCTCACAGGGCCCTTGTGTCCCAGGAGCTCAGTACTACAGGGAAAGTCTTCTTCCTTGAGCTCCTTTGTCAGCAACGGTCTCGACCACAGCCGCACGGTGAAATCCTCTGTGTTGGAAACAGAGAGAAAGAGAGGATTCCTGAAGGAGAAAGCAAGTCAGGCCTTGGGGGGCGGGGGCAGAGACAAAGGTAAACATGGGGGCTGAGGATGACGTCTAAAGGCACAGCTTCCAGGCAGGGAGGCAGTGAGACACTTGATGTGGACAGGCCCTGGGCAAGGGTCACACTGAAATGCCCAGCACTCCCAGCTCCAGCTCCACAGCTTAGGCAAGAAGTGTGGCTCCTCACCTCTCTAACTTCACATGCAGCTATTCCAGAATCATCCTCTTCTCAAGGACCCCTGTCACTTTCAGCTCTATCTGTGAGGATCAAGTCTCCACCCATAGAGAACCAAGGCCATTCTGCATTTTTGCTTTTGTTTTTGTTTTTTGGCACAGGGGATTGAACCCAGGAGTGCTTTAAGCACTGAGCCACATCTCCAACCATTTTTATTTTTTTAATTTTGAGACAGGGTCTCACTAAGTTGCTAAGGGCCTCACTAAATTGCTGAAGCTGGTTTCGAATTTGGGATCCTCCTGCCTCAGCATCCTGAGTGTTGGGATTACTAGTGAGCACCACTCCGTTCTGCATTTTCACCTCACATCTCTCTCTCCTAGGGCACAAGCCCTAAGTGACATAGAATGCAAATCTCCATCATCCCCCACCGTCCTCAGGAAAATCCACCTATTCACACAGCCAAGTCTCCCAATGAGCAAAAACTCAAAGCATTACTGAGAGTTTAAAGGTCCCAGAATGAGGGTAAGGGAACAAGAAGAATAGTCTAGAATGCTTATGGAAGGCAAATGCACTCAAACACACTGTGAAAGTTGTAATCAAACTAACATTGCCTATGTGTGTGTGTTTTCATACACATTCTGTACACCTTGAAGGAAGACATTAGCATATTTTAAAGGAATGATTCAATAATCCTGCCCACTGATTAGTAGTACCTGAGGCAGAAGCCAAGAGTTCCTGGGAGGTGGCCAGTCCCAGCACAGATTTGTGGTATTTGGACAGGAGCCAGAGGGACTGGAGGTAGTGTTCCTTGAGCATCCAACCCTGCAGGGACCCATCTTCTGCACCACTCACCAACACCTTGGGGCTTAGCCAGGCCAGTGCAGACACTGCTACATCTAAAGCCTGACACTGAGTCCCCTGGGAACCTAGAGAATGAGAGGCAAGAGTAAGAATTTGGAAAGAGATGGAGTAAGAGGTACACTCTCCAAAGGCACAAAAACCCATCCACTTTCCCTTTGGTACCTGTAGAGATTTCGTAGATCCTAATGCCATCTGCTCTGTACCCAACAGCCACCCGGTCACCATCTGGGCTGAGAGCCACAGAGAGAGCAGGAGAGAGAGGAAGAGAGCCCAGGCATCCCCGGGGTCGTCCCAGAGACCCTGACCACACCTGAACCTGGGGAACAAAAAAATAACTTAAAGATACTCTGCCTTCACCACCTGGTACTTCCCACTAGAGGTACAGTCACTCCACTAAAGTTCTTCTTCCACAGACTCTTCTCATGAGAACTGCCGATGCACATGCTACACCTCTCTCCCTGTAGCTGCCACCATCCACATGCCTCCAATCTCCTCAACAAAGCCACCCTGCTCTCACCCAAGTATTCCCTATCTTTACCACTCCCTCTTGGTAACCCACCATGAGCCCTCTGTAGCCTGACCTTGCCATCCTCTCCAGCTGTCAGTAACTGGCACCCAGCATTCAGGAAGAGCACAGCAGCAACACAGCCACAGTGGGCTGGGAAGGCAGCCAGTCGTGCCCCATCTTGCCAGGCCCACAGCTCCACTGTCCTGTCCAGCCGGCCAACAGCCACTACCCGCCCAGGTACATTGAAGGCCAATGTCCGGACAGAGGTTCCTGGGGTGCCCAGTTCCTACACCAGGAGGTAGAAGTGGAAATGTCAGGAACTACTCTCAGCACAAGCCCTAAGAATGCAAATGTCCATCATTCCCCACCTTCCACTCCTCTCCTCACGTGCTTCCTCCTGAGCTACACAGGACCTTACCTTAGCGATTTGGAGGCCATCCACCCGGAAGAAGCTGACAGTGCCAGCCCAGCTGCCTGTGGCTATTACCTGCCCCTCAGGGTGAAAGGCAATGCAGTTCAGGGACTTGGGACAGGTGTGCTGAAAGGCCAGCTGACCACGGACTGTGTCCCACAGCTAGAGGAGAGAAAGAAGAGGCATCAGGGTATGAATGCAGATGCCAGAGTTTCTCAGTTCCAAAGCCCCAGGGTCACTTTGTCCAGTCCCCTGCCTTAGCAGGTAAGGCCTCCCTGCCATGTGGAAAGGACAAACTCACAAGGCTCACAGTTTAGGGCCACTCTGTCATTACCTTTAGGCATCCTCCCAGGCACACAGTGGCCAGCAGTCGGCGGTTAGGGCTCAGGCAGCATCCAGTGATTTGGTGCTGGTGAGCCTTGGTCTGGAGCACCCTGCCCAGGAAGACAAAGTCAGGTCTCTGGGGATGCCTGGCCATAGGTTCCGACCTTATTCCTTTCTCCCAAGGAAAGTAAGGGAAGTATAATGGTTTGAATGTGAGGGGTCTCCCAGAAGCTGATGTGTGATAATTCGGGAAGATTGAGGTGAAGTGATTGGATCAGAAAAGCCTTAACCCAATCAGTGGGTTGGTTAATCCCCTTATTGGGATTAACTGGCAACTGTAGGCTGGTAGGGTGTGGCTGGAGGAGGTGGGGCCATCGAGGGCTGACTTTGGGGTACACATTCTGTATCTGGTGTCGAGTTTCTCTGCTCTGCTTCTCCATGTGAAGCCTTGAGCTCTGTTCCCTGGAGCCATGCCTGCCACCATGCTGTTCAGCCTCAACTCCAGCCCCACGGAATGGAGCCAGCCTTTTATGGACAGAGACCTCTGAAACTATGAGCCCCTAAATAAACCTTTTCCTCCTAAAATTGTTCTTGTCAGGTTGTTTAGTTGCAGCAACAAAAAAGCTGACTAAAATAGGAAGGCCTCACTCAGAGGCGTCGGGGAGGAAACCCTTACCGACAACCATGCTGCAAGTCCCAGAGCTCCAGAAGCCCATCCAAGGAAGTAAGGAAAAGGGCATTGTCTGAGAGGAACACACAAGCGGAGATTCCATCGCAGCCACTCACCACAGACTTCTCCTCCTAAGAGAGCAAGTGGGAAGGCACGGCTCGGGCCACTCCCTCCCCACCACTGAAACCACTCCAGGCCCCCACCAAAGGGAGGCCAAGGCAAGAAGGGCTTGAGCCCTCAGCTCCTAACACAGCTTCAAGTGGGGCTCAAGATCCAAGTAGGGAAACATCTTCTCCCCAAATCCCACACATGTTCCCAAGTCACAGGTTTTCATGGGTCTGAGGGAATGGGTTACATGCACATACATACAGGGGAAGAGGAGAGAGGCTGCGGTTATAGGGCTCCCCTCTAATCTACCATTATCCTCTGCCACAATCATTCCCAGCAATTTATAGGAAACATTCTCCTGTGACTTTCTGAGGCTCCTTGCTCTTTTCTGTGTCCACCTCTTTCCACACGACTCACACAGCTCTTAATTATGGCAACAGCTGTGTTTTGGCTCTTTTCTAACCTTGCATGTATTATTTCCCATTGTGGCTGATGACTTGGTGGACAAAGACAATGCTCTAAGATCTGTGCTCCTTGCAATACTTAGTACTGATTTTCTGACCAAGCCATTGGATCTGTTATGAGGGGAATAAAGTTGCTGATCAAACAGGATGGAAAATATGTGTGCTTGGCTTGTTTAGGGCTTCAGGGAAATCTCTGAGGGTTTTCTGAAGGTCACTTCTGCCCTGCCTTGAGTGTCATACCTGCCAGGTTCTCAGGTCCAATAGGTAAACTGTTCCATTGGCAGTACCCACAGCTGCTTTTTGCCCATTGGGGGAGAAGGCCACTGCAGTAGGAGATGAGGAAACTGCCAGAGACAGGCTAGAGCTGGAGGAAAAATAGGAAGAAACTGAGTTGAAGAAAGCAAATGGGAACCCACTGTATTTCTGAACCTGAAACGCCCCTCCGTGGTGATTCTGATCTGCCCGTGCTTCTCCAGTTTCTAAAAGGGCTGTAGTTAGCCAGGCATGGTGGAGCACACCTATAATCCCAGCAACTCAGGCTGAGGCAGGAGCACTGCAAGTTCAAAGCCAGCCTCAGCAGCTTAGCAAGGGCCTAAGCAACTCAGTGAGACCCTATCTCAAAATAAAATATATAAAGGGCTGGGGATATGGTTCAGTGGTTAAGTGCCCCTGGGTTCAATTTCCAGTACCAAAAACAATAACAAAAAAATAAAATAAAATAAAAGGAAAGAAAGAAAGAAAGAAAAAGAAAAGAAAAGAAAAGAGCTATTCTCTGTGGGCTTAGGAGGACTTGTAATCAAGGGTCTCACTTTTGCTGGTCCCCCATGGTCTTAGGTTTGTTAAGCCATCGTAGTGTACGCTGGAGGTGCCATCGCTGGGAAAGCAAGGGCGCCTGGCAGCAAAGAGGTGAGTCTGGAGGCTGGTTGGCTGCCTGCTGGCATAACAGTAGCGGGTATTGGCTGAGGAGTGGAGCCTGCTGCCGCAGGAAGGTCCGGAATACAGCAACATCAGCCTCAGGGACCATTTGTTCCTCTTCAGGGACTGAAGAAGCTATAAAAAAAGAGCAAGGCAACGTGTCACTGGGGAACCAGGCCAGACCCCACGAACTTCAGCACCAAAGTCATATGGTATCTAAAATAGGAAGTCTCAAAGTTTCACCCTCTAGCCCCAGATCAGAAACACCTGTTCAAAATATAAAGCTTTGGGCCCCACACCAGATCCAGGAACACAGAGTCTGGAGAACTCAGGATCTGCAATTCAATCAAGTTTCTTAGTTAATTTTATGTACACTAAACAAGAGTCTGAGAACCTCTTATCTAAGAGATCTAAGCAAAAGGTCTTCTGAGAATCATTCGCTTACTCTCCTGGCATTTTTGACTTGGAATGGAAATGTGGCTCTTTTCTTTATTATATCCCCCTGAGCAAGGCCCTCATGAGCAAACTGAGGAGTCCCATATCTCAGAGAAGAACCTCCCAGTGACACATCTCACCATAGAGGGCATGAGCCTCCAAGAGCCGAAAGATAAGACCCAATTCCAGGTGTGCAGCCACCACATGGAGACTGGTGAGGAACTCTGCAAGAAGGCCCCGGTTCCCGCTCTGGAGCTGGGGAGGTCAAATGGGATATATTAGGATGTGAAGAAGTTCCTGAGGAGGGACAGCTTGGTCTTAGCCCAGCCTGTGCAGCCAGGACCTACATCAAGGACCAAGGAGGGCATAAAAACTGAAAGAAGAGAGGCAGAAGGAATTTGGAGGGGAGTAATGGCAGTGGTGATAGTGGTAGTGGTCAAGGGGAGGGACCTAAGAATAGCCAAAGACATTACTTGGGAAAATGTGACTATGGGACTAACCAGGTGGTAAGGCAGGTCTCCCAGAGCTTCAGGAGGGCAACTTTGGAAGGTGCTTAAGGCAGCAGGGCCACAGGTTTTCCAGAGCTGAGCTGTAAGGACAAACACAAAGAAGGGTCACTTGGCCCTGCAGTACCCAAAGATCACATACCACATGCTACAGCACAGCCATCTTCCCTCTTGAGTGGCAAGTGAGGTGTCCGCAGAAAGGGAGTGCCAGTGAGTGGTCCTGGCCTCCAGATCCAAGCCTCACTCAGTACCCAGGCTGGCGTAGGCTGCAATCACCTGCAATGAGGATATGTGCTGTGTTTTCCAGTCCTGGCCTCTTTCCATAGCGATGTTTAGCTGCTGTCTTCAGGGGGCCATCAGGGAGACAAAGGCGGACACCAGGGCGCTCCAGAGGGCCTTCCCCCAGCAAACTGTCCTCAAGAAAGGAGAGGAAAGGAGACAGAGGAAGTCTGTCATTAAGCATCCTGCCACCACAGTGGGTTCCCATTCCCACCTCAAACAGTGGTAACTGGAGCAGCAGCTCGCTCAAGGCTTGGGAAGCAGGCACTGGGGACATAGGAAAGGAAGGGTAGGATGAATAAAAGATTATGCAGGGCCCTGGCTTAAAGATGGGAAGGTACAGTGAGGTGGGTGGGCTCAGCTGGGGACACCCATACCTGCGCAAACTCTGGACGAGGTAAGCAAATGGGCCCATGGGATAGGGGTCTCCATTGTTACCAGCATTAACTGCTTCATCCCAGCTCTTAGTCCCCCTGGGAAGAATCCGCCATGCACTCAGCACTGCATACAGCTGGTCCACAGTCAGACCTGAAAACCCAAGTTTTCTGAGGCCCAAACCAAACCACAAGTGCACCCATCCCTATGGCACCTGAGGCCTCCTTCACTGCTGGTTGAGATTCCACTTGAACCAAGGTTACCTGACCCCTAAGCCCTTAGCCTTCTCCAGTCTTCCCCAACCACTAACCACTATGTGTGACCTCAAGGGTGGCCAAGGCTTGGGGAAGGACATTATGACCATGCTCTTGCTCCAGGGTGCTCAGGATATACTGTAGCAGCAGAGGGACAGTAGCGGGCAGGGTGCGCAGTCTTTCAGACACCTGGGAACGGAAGGAAATTAGGCTGTCATTGAAGGAGGGGAAGAGGTAGCTTTGGTGGCAGAGTAGGTGAGGAACAACAGAAAGAACAGTGGGAAGGAATGAAAAAAAGGTGGGAGATGGGGCTGGAGCTCAGTGGTTGGAGCCTTTGCCTGGCATGTGAGAGGACCCAGGTTCAAACTTTAGCACTACATGCACAACTAAGTGTCAGAAAAACACAGACCAAATGAAAAAATAAATGAGAGGATGGAGCAGTGGCTCAGCGGTTACAGTGTTTGCCTGGCATGTGCAAGGACTCAGGTTTTAAGCCCAGCACCACGTACACAACCAAGTGTCAAAGTGTCGGAACAATGCAAGCCACGTGAAAAACTAAGTAAAATTGATTCTTTCTCTCTATCTCTTTCTCACTGTCCCTCTCTCTCTTAAAAACAAAAAAGAAATGAAATTGATTCTCTCACTCTACCTTTAAAAAAAAGCAGGAGAGAAGTGGCAGCAGAGTGAGGTGAGGATAAGAGTGGGTGATCACAGATCACAAAGGACGAGAGACTGGAGGTGAGATAAGCCCAAGAAACTGAGAGGAGAATGTGAAGCGGGTGAGAACCTAGAGAATGAGGAGCAACTAACCTGCTCATAGAGCGTGAAGAGCCTCAGGTGCTCAGTGACCAGGCGCAGGTAGAGTGGCAAGCCTGACCCCCTCTTCACCAGCAGCAGCCGCATCTGGTAAAACCTCGGAAGATTGAGTGCGGGTACCAGGCAGCCTGCGGCTGCCTCCAGCACCATGTTCACTGCAAGGTAGCTCCTTCTCTGAGAGTCCCATCAGGGAACAGGTCCATGGCATCCCCTCAGGATACCAACCAATCCATCCCCCTTCCCAGCTAGCCTCTCTGTCTGGGAAACTCCCATGGTTTAGCCTACCCTCCATAACCACAGCTTTACCCCAACAGGTCCTGGACAGGGGACTCACCAGGGGAAAAGAATCTGAGTGATCTTAGAAGGAATCATGATTATCTTATTAACAACTTCCCCTGGTAGAGGGTTTTTGAGAAAACAAAGAAGCAATCTATGTAGGGCAGTTGGCCACCTCATGGCTCCCAGATCCATCCCCCATGCGCAGTTAGCCCCAGCAGGGGTCCAACCTGGTTGTTAAAAGGTGACTCCTCCAGCCGTTTTCCATACAGTGCCAGCTCCTCTCTCACTAGCTGGGCCCGGGCAGTTGCCTCCAGAGGCCCCAGGGCCACCACGTGTGCACCCTGGCTCTGCTCAAGGGTCTCCCCCAGGCCTGAGTCACTAGACACGCTCAGCACCAGGTGTACATACTGGGATTATCAGGCAGGTGATCAGGGAAGTAGGAAAAAAGGGGAGAGAGCAACATTAGAGAGGCCCCTCTCCTCCCTCTCTCCAATCAGCGTCCACTCCCACTTCCTTCTCATACTCACCCGGGGAAGGGACTTTGGGATCCAGTCTGAGATCAGATGCCCATTGTGGTCCACCAACCTGTCGGCCCCATCAATGATCATGACCAGGGCCTGGCCAGGTTGCAGGCACTGAGAAGCCTTGGGCAATAGCCTCTGCTGCAGCTGCCACACCAGACCTCTGTGCACAGAAGGGAAATCAGGGTCGGTGGGAAACAGATGTAGCAAAAAGGCTGGCTAGCCAAGGGCTACGTACCGGTATGTGCTGTGGAGGGCACTAGGCTCTTGCAGTTTTCTGTGCAGATATGCACAGAGGCGTCTAAGCAGGTTGAGGGCAAGACCCTGGTCAGGGCGGGCCCCTGAAAAATGGAAGAAGACTAAGGGGGCCACCTTGGCCCCATCAGGAGTCTGCATAGCTGACACAAGGGATGCCTGCATGGGATAGAAACAAAAACACAGTCACACTCAATTACATGAACTAGCATGCCCCACCCCCTTAGCCCATACAGCCTCTGAGACTCACCAGAAAGGCAGTCTTGCCCTGTCCTGACTGCCCAGTTACCAGACTCAGCCTCCCATGGGGTAGCATCAGCTGCCGCACTGTATCCTGAAGGAGGCGTGGCCGAGCCAGATTCGGTGGGTTCTGCCACTGCTGAAAAGTGGCCTGGACCAAGTCATCATCTGGTATGGACACTGGCTGCTCCATCTGAGCCCTGGGCTGAAGGCATATAGGGCAGTGACTACCAATGTTTCCATGTTCCTCAGGACCTCCATGCCCAAACAGAGCCCCCACCATGTTACTTCCCACACAGAACTAGCCAGACCACCTTATTCCCTCTCCATTCCTCAGGCTATCAGAACTCCTGCTGACCTGTAGGTAAAGTTTCTGGATCATATTCCACACATCCTGGAGAACCATCTGCCCAAATTCCTCCAGTCCCCCAACATAGGGCCGGCCAGCTGTTACACCTCCCCATTCACAGGAGTATCTGCAGGGAAAGCAAGAGCAACCACAGTCTGAGTGGCCCTGGCTTCCCTCACCTCATCTCTGAGTACAAGTGCTCTCCACCTCCCTCAGCTCACCTGCGACAGGTAATGTCTTTCTGTCTGCTCAGGTAGTTCTTCAGTTCTGAGATCCGATGGGCAGCCTCTTTAGACTCAGAAATAAAGTCAGATCTCCAGGCTTCTGGCACGGAGCTAAGCACCAAAGATATCCCAAGAATGAGGCTAGACTCAGACCCCAACCTTATGCCACCAGCCATCAGATATGGCTGTGACTCCCTTAAACTCTTCAAGTAGAGATCTGACTTCTGCAAGGCATGCTCTCTGAGTATTACTACTCTCTTTTAGCTCACTCCTCCTATATTCTTAATGCTGGGGAAAGAAGACTGAGCCTATTGGGCCTTCTGAGGACTAAGAACTGCCCTAAAGGAAATAGAAGAAACCTGAGGAAACTGGAATCCCGGAAGTAGATGAGAGCTTGGGCAGAGGGCTGCAGGTGTTTGTCCCGATTCAGGAACTGCATCACCTCCATCTCTGTCACAGAGCGTCCTGCAGGATACTGCTGGGCCTACAGGGAGAGGACAAAGACACAAGGTCACACTAATCCATCCCTTCAGACCTACAAAGGGCCCAGGGCTCTCTCATCACAGCAAAGACTCTCCCTCCCTTCAGACACATGTAAGAAATGCAAGAAAACATAGCTAACAACTGACATTACTGAATGCCTGAAATGCATAGAACATTTTTTAAATAGATTTTTAAGCTGGGTATGGTGGTGCACACCTGTAATCCCAGTGACTTGGGAGGGCTGAGGCAGGAGGATGGCAAGTTCCAGGCCAGTCGCAGCAACTTAGCAAAACCCTTAGCAACTTAGGGGGACCCTGCCTCAAAATAAAAAAATGAAAAAGGGCCAGGAATGTAACTTAGTGGTAAAACACTCCTGTAGTCAATCCTCAGTACCAAAAAAGAGGGAAAAAATGATTTTTAATTTTCTTAATAGCCCTGCAATATAGATGCTGTTAGGTCTCTATAACATGTAGGGAAATTGATGATGGGTTAGAATAAGCTCCTCCCAACAAAGCTGCAACACTTGTGCATGATGGATGGGAGATCAGAACCCAGATCTCTCTGGTGGCAAAACCTAAATAGATGTAGATGTCTTATCTCTCATCTCCCATTGACCCATTCCAGAGATACTTCTCAAAGGAATTCCCTCTTATAGGATCTGGTCACTCATGGAATCTTCTGCCTGTGTTTCATTTCAAGTCTCGAGGACTTGCCTGGGCATTGTCCCAGGGTTCCTGACAAACTGACTGACTTTTCCCCGCCTGTTTCCTCCACAATCCCTCCTCCAACCTTGTCTGCCTTACCCAGGAGAAGTGAGGATGATCAGGGAGGTTGTAGTTGGGGGGGACGTAGCCATAGCGGGAGCCCAGAATCCCCACAAACAGCTGCGCATTCTCCACCTCTCCAAGGCACACTTCCAGTTGTCTGCAGGCATGGTTATAGGGACATGAAGTAGTCACTAGGGCACAGCACCAGGAAATACATGCACAAATACAGAGGAGACAGGGACCCGGCTCACACTGAGCAAAGCGAAGGCAGGCTGCTCTTGATGGCATCCACAAGGCAACTCCCTGTCCTCAGCCTCATTCATTCTTGCAGCTCCAACCTGCCCACCCCAGCCCTACCACTCAAGTCCCTTGTCCCTGACCCAGCCCCTTTCTCTGGGGCCCCCGCACCTGTTCCTTTGGCTCTCCTCCTCTGTGACACCCCAGCGCAGATCGATGCCATGAAGGCTGATGCGGTGGGGAGCTGCTCGGGCCTGTAGTGCTGGCAGCACAGACCTCAGCAGCAGGTCGCGCTCCCCATGCATGTCCCGGAAAGTGGATGAAATGAACAGCCGGATGCTGCGCCACCTGGAGGTAAGCAGAGGGCTGAACTCAGTCTAGGGCTTAGCCACCTCTTGAGTCCCTAAGACACTGCTGCAATCACCCTTTAGCACTGAAGAGCAGCCAATTATGACAGCAGAAGGGTGTCCTGCAGGCCTCCAAAATGCAGAGCCCTGGAAGTTAAGCTCCATTTGCCATTTCTCCTGCACCCCTCCTTTTCCAGCTAATCAATATAACGTACTTACTATATGCTTATGACAACACTGTGAGCTAAACACTATCACTGCCTCTGTTTTACCAACCAAAAAACCATAGCTTCAGGGCTGGAGTGATGGCTCAGCAGCTATGGCGCTTGCCTGGCATGTGCAAGGACGCGGGTTTGAACCCCAGCACCACATATACAACAAAGAGTTAGAGCAACGAAAGTCACATGAAAAACTAAATTGATTCTTTCTCTCATTATCCTTCTCTCACTTAAAAAAGAAACAAATAAAGCTATAGCTTTAAGAAATTGAGCAACAGGCCTGGAGCGGTGGCTCGGTGGTTATGGCACTTAGCCGGTTCAAACCCCAGCACCCAAGTACACAACTAAGTACCAGAGCAATGAAAGCCATGTGAAAAACTCAATAAAAAAATATTCTTTCTGTCTCTCTCACTATCCTCTCTTTTTTACAAAAGAAATTGAGCAACTAACCCAAAGTGTAAGCTACAACTTGGCAAAGCCAGAAGGAAAAAGCCAGAGCCCACGTTCCTAAGCCCTCCGCCTAAGTCCTGGCTATGTGGCTACCAGGCCTCCCTGCATTCTAACATCATTTCCCCAACACAGAAAGCTGTAAGTTCACAATCTGACAATTTCTGGTACTAGAGAAGCCCCTGCCTGGGATAGAGGAAGCATGTTAGTGAACAAAATAAGTGGCGTCTCAACAGCCATGGAGTTTCTTGAGATCTTGACTGGAGCCCCCCCCAGTTCGCAAAGACTGTTCGCATACACAGCCTGACCTATGCTGGGAAATTGGAGCCAAGGGTTTCAGGTTATCCTCTTCTAGTGGCCGGAGAGTCAGGATCTGAGTCTTCCCTGGGGGCGGTGGAATCTTGAATATTTTGTCCATTTGGCCCACATGTTCCAGAAGATGGGAGGCTCCATGCTCTGCAATGAACCTAACAAATAGCAACAAAATAAATGAGAGTAGAAAATTAGTTTTCAGAATCAAGGTCTTCCAAGGACAAGAAGCAAAAATATGGCCAGGTTAGACCACCCAGGTTAACTGGAGCTCCTTAAGAAAATGACCAGACGTAATGAAGGCAGACTTAAAATAAATGAGATTAAAGAGCTTTACAAATTAAGGAAAAGAGAAGAAACTCAGCTCTAGCCCCTCCTACTGTGCAAGATAATCATAAGATTTCTGTTGGAGCCAGGTGTAGTGACATACGCCTAAAATCTCGGCCACTCGGGAGGATGAGACAGGAGGATTACAAATTTGAGGCCAGTCTGGAAAATCTAACAAGACCTTGTCTAAAAATAAAAATTTTAAAAGGGTTGAGATGTAACTCAGTGTTAGAGTGCTTGCCTAGCATGTGCTTGTCTAGCCCTGGGTTCAGTCCCCAACACACACGAGTGTGCACACTCACAGACACACACCTGTTGGACCAGGGAAAACTGGACTGAGCTAAGGTATAAGCTTAAGGCTACCTGACTCTGGGACTCAACCAGCTCTGTACCAGCTGTGAAAGCTCCTTAGAAGGAGGATGTGCTTGAAGCTTCCTAACAGGAGTTGAAGGAAATGGGTGGCATCCAAAGGAAAAGACAGAGGACAAAACAAGTAAATGAGAAGGCTAGGAGTGGAGAGAGAAAAGAAGAAAAAAGATTTCTATTATTCAGTAGAAACAATGGGACTTCATCTAAATCAAGAATTGAACAGAGGTCACAATGAATGTGATCAACTCTTAAGTTGTTCCCTTAAAAACAAATAATGCAATCTATGATGTCCCTTTTCCTCCGTCCTACTGGGCATAATACAAACTTGGCTGGATACAGAGATGACTGTAGCTGAAAAAGCCATCTTAAACCATGAGGTGGGAGCTGTTGAGGAGGGTGTAGTGATAAGATAGCAAGTGCCTGGATCCCTGTAACAGTGTGCTATGTGCTACTGCTAGGCCTGGATGGCTACGAAAGAGAAATAAACTTCTCCCTTGCTTTAAAAAGGAGGCAAATAGATTAGAAGACATAGATGGTCTTGTGGTACTGGGGAATGAATTTTACCAATGAGTTACATCCCAGCCCTTTTTTATTTAATTTTTTAATTAGGGTAGTATAGCTATACATAATAGTGTATAATCACTTTTACACATTATTTTGACATACATATGCACAGAATATAATTTGTTCTATTTTGGTCCCTAGCGCCTCCTCCCTCTCTCTCCTTCTCTCCACTGCCTATTTCCCATCCTCTGCTCCAATGGCTCTCCCCCTGCCATCTATTTATTGTTTTATAAATTGGTACTTTACAGGTATCCATAAAGGTGGAATTCACTGTGATCATTCACACATGCACACAGCATTATTTAGTCAACCTCATTCCACCGTTTTTATTTTTTATTTTTGAGATAAAAAGGTGCCCAGCAAAAATCAATTCTAAATGGATCAAGAAATTAGGAATTAAGCCAGCTACCATACATCTGTTAGAAGAAAAATTAGGACCAACACTCCAGCATATGGGAGTTGGTAATGACTTTCTAAACAAGGATCCTAAGGTGAAAGAATTACACTCTAAAATCAATGAGTGGGATGCCATTAAACTAAAAAGTTTATGTACAGCCAAGGAAATAGTCAAAACAGTCAAGAGACAACCTACAGAATGGGAGAGAATCACAGCCTGTGATCCCTCTGACAGGGAACTAATATCCAAAATTTATATAGAACCCAAAAAACTCAAAAACACAAACAATCCAATCAATAAATGGGCCAGAGAGCTAAACAGAAACCTCTCAACAGAGGACTTGAGCAAGCCAATGAATACATGAGAAAGTGTTCTAAATTACTAGCAATCAGAGAAATGCAAATCAAAACTACCTTAAAATTTCACCTCACTCCAGTCAGACTGGCAAAGATGAAGAATCCAAATAATAACAAATGCTGGAGGGGTTGTGGGGAGATAGGAACACTAGCACACTGTTGGTGGAATTGTAGACCGGTCCAGCCACTCTGGAAAGCAGTGTGGAGACTCCTCAAAAAATTAGGGTTGGATCCACCATATGATCCGGCTATCCCTCTTCTAAGTATTTTCCCAGAGGAGTTAGAATCAACACAGCAATATCCATGTTCATAGCAGCTCAATTTACAATAGCTAAATTATGGAACCAACCCAGATGTCCCTCACTAGATGAATGGATCCAAAAGCTCTGGTATATATATATATATATATATATATATATATACTCCATTGTGTGTGTATATATATATACACACACACACACACAATGGAGTTCTACTCAGCTATTAGAAACAATGATATTGCATCTACTGAAGGTAAATGGATGTCATTGGAAGAAATCATGTTGAGTGAAGTTAGCCAAACGCAGAGAGTCAAGGGCCAAATGGTATCCCTCATTTGTGGACGTTGGACCTAAACCAAGGCTCAGCAGTAAAGTAAACAAACTCATGTTTTAGATTCATAGAACAAAAATGCAAAATGTTAATATTCATGAGATACAGTTGCAATATACTTCAGAAGATATTTGAACAAGCTATGCTGCATATCTGTACAAAAACGTAAATGTTTAATCCCATTGTCAAATATTTTGAAGAAAAACAAGCAATGATAGGAGAAGGGGAAATGTTGGATCTAAGATAAAGCAAGGTACATTCCAAGCAGTTATAAATGTCACCAGATATACTATAGCCATATATATAAAAAATGTACTTCATAGGTATAAGAATTATGTCACTGGGGCTGGAGCAGTGGCTCGGTGGTTACAGCACTTGCCTGGCATGTGCAAGTACACGAGTTCAAACCCCAACACCCATGTACACAACTAAGTGTCAGAGCAACGAAAGCTAAGTGAAAAACTCAATAAAAATTGATTCTCTCTGCCTCTGTATCTCTCTCTCTCTCTCTCTCTCACTGTCCTTCTCTCTTAAAAAAAAAAAAAGAATTATGTCACTGTACTTGAGTTTTTTAGGAACAATATAGAACCCAGAAGAAAGGCAAGGGATCAGGGGATGGGAGTAGGGAGGTACAGGGTTGTGGGTGGGAGGTGGATATTGAACAACTTGTATTGCTGAATTGTGTACATTTAGGAATATGTGACAACTAATCCCAACATTATGTAAAACTATAACACACTAATAAAAATAAATTTTAGAAAAGGTGCCTAGGCTGGCCTCAAAATTTTCAATCCTCTTGCCTCAGTCTCCCAAGTAGCTGGGATTACAGGCATGCTCCACCACCCCTGTTGTCAGACAACCTCTTAAAGACATTCTAACAAAGCCTCCAACCCCTCTTCGTCCATTTTATACTCACTTCAGTATTCCATCAGTACAGCCTGAGAGTGTCACATTATTGGGATTCAAATTTGGTGACCTGGCAAAGGAAGAAGCAGTCATTAAGTATCAGAAACAGTGCCTGGGATACAGGGTCACCATCCCAGCACCCTCAGATGTACATCTCATCTCTACACTTCTAGCTGTATGTCCAGGGATCTAGCTCAGCAGTAGAATGCTTGCCTGGTATGTGTGAGGCCTTGGGACTGAACCCTAGCACCCCCCCTCCACACACACACGTATAGGGCTATGTGCTATGCTAGACAGGAGATGCCAGGTAAGTAGAAGTTTTCAAGCTTTGGCGGGAGTAGAGGGGAAACATGGATGACTATCTTCTGACCCTGGTAGGGAGTACAAGCATCCTTACATGTGTGGTCTTTTTCTTAGACAGACACCAACAAAGAGGCACTTGGGGTTCACATGCTGCCAGAAAAGCTGTTTGGCTGCATTTAGCATTTCCTCATACATCTCTTGGCCAAAGAGAATGACCCTGTCCACCTACAAGATGAAAGAGAACAATACAAGAGAAGCTAAAGAGGTCAGGACATTAAGTAAAAAGATCTCCAAGGACTGGGAGATCAGGAGAGCTCTGAAAGGGGTACAAATTGCCTCTTCTGAGAGTTCTTGGAATAGTGGGAAGCCACTACATCCAGACTTGGGCACATCAAAATGGAGACTGGGGTACAGGCAGTGGTGTGCTGCAGCCAGCTCATTCCAGCTCCTAAGAGCTGACAGACTAATATATAGACATTTTTGTGAGCTAGTTATTAAATATGGACATTTTATTTTATTTTTTGGTGCTGGGGATTGAACTCTGGGCTTCATGTAAGCTAGGTATGGATGCTACTGCTGAGCTACGCCCTCAGCCAATGTGGCCATTTTAAACATTAAATTGTATAAAGTTAAAATTAAATAAATTAAGGGTTGGAGGTGTATCCAGTAACAGAGTGCTTGCCTAGCATGCAGGAGGCCCTGAGTTCGACATCCAGCACTGCCAAAAAAATTAAAAATTAATTATATTTAAGACAAAGGGAAAAAATCCTCAAAACGTATGACTTTCTAATTCTCTTATTAGGTTTTACTATCTCCTCCAACTTATTTACATCTCTATCATATTGTGGAAAAACAATACAGTGGTATGCTAATGAGCAACATGTCAGTAGCTTGAAATCAATCCTGGTCGAACTATTTACACTAAGAAAATTAGCAAGCACTATTAATCAAGACTTATTTTATCAGGATGCTGGTGATTAAACGTTCATTAGCACACCACTGGGTAGGGGGTTGCAGCCAACAGGACAGTGTACACAGTGTGAAAAATCAGCTTTGAGGGATCAAGAACCGAGAAGCATCAGTTTTAGAGGAAAATACGGGGGAGGGGAGAGTTTCACAAGAGCAGTACTCACAGAGACCCTCTGGACAGCCAGAGACAGCAAATGCTTCCCAAACGTAGACAGGGGACAATCATTCTTTTCTTCCAACTCCTGAAGGAGATTCATGTTACAGTTCACATAAGAGGACCAATGCTCTGGTTCAGATGTGGTTTGAGTGTATCCCCCGTGGGTACATGTGTTCAAATTTGATCCCCTTTGTGAAGTGAAGTATTAAGAGGGTGAAAACCCAGTCCAAATATGGTATTAAGAGATGGAGCTGAGTGGGAAGTCCTCAGGTCATTGGGGGTGCTGTTCTGAGAGGGGACTAAGGTAACTCTCATGAGACCCCTTGCTTCTTACAAGCAAATTGTTACAAAGCCTAAGCCTGACCCACAAATTACTCTCTAATTTTCCATTTCAGAATGTGATCTCTTCCTCCTGCACATGCTCTCCACTATGAGGTCCTTAGCAGAGCCAAGCCCTTGAACATCCAGAACTGTGTGTAATATAGACCTTTTTTCTTTATAAAGTTAGCCTTCTCAGATATTTCATCACAGCAATGAAAACCAAACTGATACAATCAATAAGCAAGAAACACCACAGTCTAGTTTGGAAATCTTCAGAACCGTGTATATCCATGCCTTTACTAATCATCTGGACTGTTCCCAGCTCTGTGTCCATTTATGTATTTTTGGATGGCAGGGGTGGGAATCTGACCTGGACTTGAGCCTGCAGCTTGATGGCAGTCTTCAGGATACCTTCTTCTACCTTCAGCGCTGTGGTCTTCAGTGTGCCTCTTCCGCACAGAACAAGATCCACCTGTTCTGCCCGCGCCATCATCATTGCAATCAGCAGCAGCACATAGTTCAGCGGGGGCTGATTGGATAAGCATCAGGGTGAAATAAATCTCCCCGATTTTGGAATCCACCCTTGACTACCCTACCCTGGAGGCCAAACACCTTCACTGGTTTGGGGCCATCCAGTTAGGATGGCCAGTTTCAGTGGCCCTCAGAAACAGCGGATAGGAAGAAGCCAGGATCCCTGCCCAAATTCAATGCTCAGATGTAATAAGGTGAAAGTGAGATGCATTTTTGGTGACAGAAATTTAGAAAGTACCAGCCAAATGTGAAATGTTAGTACTATAATCCATATAAAGGACTAACACCACATCCTAGAACTGTCCCTGGAGGACCAAGGACAGACACTTGGAAGCAAATCCATGTCATTTACTTCAGTCTGTGTGCTTGCCTAGGAAACCAGATCTGGGAACAGGATACCTGTCAGGATCCCCAGCATCCTATCAACCCCTGGAGGATATATATCTATATCTATATCTATATTTTTTTTTTTACCCCTTGTATGTTGCTCTTGGGACAGAGCTTGTCTGCATCCGCATCTGTCAAATAAACCAAGAGGGTGCGGCCTGGCAACGGGGGCAGGCTGTGCTTCACAGAGAGGTTCACAGCAGTCTCCAGGGCCTGTCGGTACCGGTCAAGCATCTCAACGTCATAATTCCACTGTCTGCAGGCAGGAAAGACACGGACACAGGAGCTCAGGGGTTTATCTGCCTGCCACTTTGAGGCAGATGGGAAGAAAACAACAACTTACCACTTGAGTTTACCACTGCTCTCTCTCTCTCCTCAAGCACAACCAGGTCCTCCCACAAACTGCCTCCACCCCTGGGGATAGAAGCTCCCCTTTGCCCCACTCCATGGGACTCCTATAATCCATTCTCACAGTTGGAGAGAGAAGTCACCTGGAGAACCCTCTCTGAAATCACCTGCCACACTTACCACTGACCCATATTCATATATTGTTAAATTGCATTTTAAAGAACAAATCCGAGCTCCTTACTCTAAAAATTGTCAATTATAGGAGAAAGAAGTGAAAATTCATCCACCTTTCCTAAATAATCTCTGTATCAAGACAACTAAATAAATTTAGAGTATGAGGGAGGTTCTTTTTTGGATTTCCAGTTAATGAAAATGAGACAATGATGGAAAACTCCCATTCTCAAACTGCCAATGAAGCAATTGTTTCAGAAAAAGACCATCAACAGTTGAGTCATTAAATATACTAAATATCAGCCCCCCAATTGCACTGATGGATCTTAGCATTGCTCTGGGTAGGAACACCATACGCTTATTTTTTTATTTTATATTTTATCAAGAGACCCAGAAAATCTGTTGGTCCCAACTCAAATAGCGTACACAGAATCACTTAGGAAGTTCTTTCAAAAAGTCAGACATGGTGGCACACAGCTGTAATCCCAGTCAGTGGGGAGGCTGAGATAGGAGGATAACTAGTTGGAGGCCAACCGCAGCAACTTAGTGAGACCCTGTCTCAACACAGAAAAAGGGGTGGTGATGTAGCTTGGTGGAAGAGTGGCTTGGGTTCAATACCCAGTACAGAAAGAAA
Source organism: Aplodontia rufa (assembly GCA_004027875.1). Taxonomy (NCBI): domain Eukaryota; kingdom Metazoa; phylum Chordata; class Mammalia; order Rodentia; family Aplodontiidae; genus Aplodontia; species Aplodontia rufa. The sequence continues at coordinate 31,335 of PVKS010008568.1, read as the reverse complement.
GAAAGATTTATTCTCAACAACAGCAGCAACAACAAAAGGTAAATCTGAATGTATTCAAGCCTTTCCAGTTAGTTCCCACAGTATATGAAATAGAAAAGTGAGTTAGAGGATAACATGAGGAAGTACACAAATCCAGAATCTTGTGGGGTCCCTGAACCTGTCTTCCACAGCAAGCCAATGACACAGAAACAACTTAAAGATTAAAAGTGATTTAAGAGATGTTAAAAATCAAATGTAAAGTATAGACCTTGTTTGGACCTTTATTTGAATAAAACTGAGATGATATTTTTTAGATAATTAAGAAATGTGAATATGGACTAGGTAATAAATGATAATACCAAGGAATTATTTTTAGCTTTAATAGTTATATTAGTGACATTGTGAATTATATAAGAAAATGTCCTCTTTTTGTTGTTTTTGGTACTATAGATTTAACCCAGGAGTGCTTTAACACTGAGCTACATTTCAGCCATTTTTATTTTTTAGTTTGAGACAAGGCCTTGCTAACTTGCTGAGGCTGGCTTTGAACTTGAAATCCTCCTACCTCAGCCTCCCAAATTGCTGGGATTACAGGCATGCGCCACCCAACCTGGCTCATTATATCTTTTAATCTGGAGAATTTGTCAGTCTTACCTGCAGTATTCAATAGAATTAAGTTATCATTAAATTAAAATTACACACATAGGGGCTGGTGCAGTGGCTCTGGGGTTGTAGAGTTTGCATGGCATGCGCAAGGACCCAGGCTCAAACCCAGCACCACATACACAACTAGGTGTCAGAGAAACGAAGGCCAGATGAAAAAATTAATAAAATTTATTCTTTCTCTCTCTCACTCTCTTACTTTCTTTTAAAAAATTATTATACATAATTTAAAATCTAATAGACACATTTATATAAAGTAAAAAATAAAGTTTGGTATATAGCTCAGTGGTAGAGTATTTGCCTAGCATCTCTGAGGCCTTGGGTTCAATCCCCAGCACTAGAAAACAGTAAAAAGAAACAAATGAAATAAATTCATTATTCTATTTCATTTAACCTAACACATGTAAAAATTTTCATGTCAACATGAAATTACAAATGAAATATTTTACATTATTTTTTCAGACTGTCTTCAAAATCCAGCATATCTTAACTCAGATCAATGTCTCAACTAAGATCAGCCACACTGCAAGCAATAAGTAGCCACCAGTGGCTAGTGGCTATCACATTGGTCAGGACAGCCAGACAGTTTGGACTGGTATCCTGGGCTTGCTTCTAGAACAGTTCTGTGTGCAGCTACCGAGCTACTGATTCAAGTTTCCTAGTCACTAAGCCCTACTAGAATGTTAGATGAATTCTCCATATGTCTTGGGTGGAAACAGAGGAAAGATGCTGTTAAACACTTAAAAAGAATAGAGAGCTGAGACCCCATCAAGCCTACAGAAACAAGGTTGTATGTATACCTCAGCATGCATGATAATAATGTATTTATTTGTCTGTCAAAAGGAAAACAAGACAGGAACAGTGGCATACAGCCGTAATCCCAGCAACTCGAGAGGCTGAGGCAGGAGGATGGCAGTTTGAAGCCAGCCTGAGCAACTTAAAACTTGTGTAAAAAAAAAGCAGGGGGCGCGGGGACGGTGCCTAGGGATGTAGCTCAGTGGTAAAGTAGCCCTGGGTTCAAACCCCAGGACTGAAGAAATACATATATACAGAAAGAGAAAGGGGGGAGGGAAAGAGCACCCCACAGGTGTCACACATACACACACACACACACACACACACACACACACAAAGAAGAAAAGAAAAAGAAAACCATGAGCCAGAGCACTCTGAGAGGACACCAACATGCACTAAAAGAAAAGGGAGATGCTACAGAATCTATGGGCACCAACGAAACCATCACTGATAACAGAATGGAGGCCAAGGCACAGCTTCCGTTTCATGATCTCTCCTTGGAACAACGCTGAGGCAAGATTTGCTGTGTGGGAGATGATTGGGACCAAGCAGGTCTCAGCCATGGATGATTGACAAGCATTATCTTTACCAAAAAACAGCTGGGGTGCCTAGGTGATTCCTAAACCCTGTCAGCACGCCTCTACTGCCATGCATGACTCCCGAGGGCACACACACACCTGGCCTTGTCTATTTTCAGCTTTTCCCGCGTGAGTTGTTCATACATCACAGGTATCTTCATTGCTGCTCGAAGCTGCCGACGACTTAAGTTGCATAGTTTCTTTGAAGTAGCGGTCTTCCTGATATTTTTTGAGTTTCTAATCATTATCCGCCTCATCAGGGTTGTATTGGAAGGAAGGGGCAATGCTGCATGGTAACAAGCAAATATCTGAGTCAGGCCGCTTCTACTCCCTCATCCTGAGCCACCAGTGTGTCCTGACCTCTGCCCACCCCACAACCTGAGTCTACAAGGCAAAAGTATCAGAGGGGCTGTTGTATTTAGACACGAGAGGTGAAGTTGGAGAGATAATACCTTTATCTCTGAGCTGAGCCTCAAGCTTATCAATGGAATCATGGGCATTAAGGAATCTGAATGGAAACTGCCGACTGTGGATCACCGACTTCTGAAAAGCAAGGAAGGGGATGTGAGCAGAGGATCAGGGAGAGCCTCAGGGATCCAGACGACACGAGGTAACCACTCGTGTGGGAAAGTGGGGAAGGGGAAAATGGACTTAGAGAAAAAAACAGAGAAAGAGAAAGAAAAAGGAAAGTTATCATTTTATAATATGAGAAGAGGTAAAGAAGGAGAAACAACAGGAGCTGGGTTTCTTTTATAACACACTCCCTTTGAAGGCAGTTAGGTCATAGAAGGGCCTTTTTCTGGTAAGTCACTAACCTCTGAAAATAAAAATGAAAGTCCTTACACTGCAATTTCTCAAAGGACTGGCTAAATCCCTACACCTGGCTTTCCCAAACTGTCTATATTTCCACGCCTATTTACAGCCCACGTGAAAACAGATGGGTGGCCATGGCCTTCCTCAGCCACCTGGAAGAGCCTGGCTGCAGCAGCAGCACCTTCATACCCGTGTCTAGTCCCTGAGCCATGGGCAACATGCCCCTCACCCGTACCTCGTGCTGGAGTCTCTGGAGGATGAGCTCATGGTGGCGGACACTGATTCCAACCCGCAGCAGGTTGCACAGGTTCCGAAGCATGGCCATGAAAGGAAGCTTCCCATTGTCTGTGGAAGGGAGGACCCAGGGTGAGGAAGGCCAGTGAGGGATGAGAGCAGTTAGAGATCAGAGCAAATTCAGAGGTCATGTGGAAAGTTCAAGAGAGAGCACGTGAGGGACTAACGCATGACCTATTCTACTCAAAGCGTTAAGGTCTGGAAAGATATAACCAGGATTGGACTAAAATGTGGAGAAAAGATATACAACGGTGTTTATAGGACAGCTATTTCAATAAACAACTTTTGTTACCACTTTACCTGCTGGCTCTAGCCCTGAATTCAGGCTCCACTGGCAACATGTATTCTTTAGTTTAGAGCAATGGTTTCCAAACATTTTAGATAGCTAAGGAGAAATTTCCTGGTATAAGTTTGCTTATTTACAAGTTATGTAGATGTAGGACACTCATTAATTAACATTTCAAGACATAATATACACTTAAGGTGAGATTCACTATGTATAGTAACAAATAAAGCCATATTTCAAATAGTCTTTTTGATCATTTTTTAAGTTTTTGGGTAAACTTTTTTTTTGGGGGGGGGGATGCCAGGGATCAAACCCAAGGACATTTTACCACTGAACCACATCTCCAGCCCTTTTCTTATATTTTATTTTGAGACAGGGTCTCACTAAGTTGCCAAGGCTCACTTTGAACTTGCGATCCTCCTGCTTCAGTCTCCTGAATTGCTGGGATTGCAGGTGTGCGCTATCACACCCAGCTGGGCCAACTTCTATAAGATCCAATTACTTATTATTTTTCACATAAATATAAGTTAAAAAAATTTACAATTTCACATTTGTTGCTTTCTTGTTATTCTCTTGTCCCTATGATAATATTATCTTCGATTATAGTTTCTTTAAAAAAAGATACATATAGAGAAAGGGACAATGAGAAAGAAAGAAGAGAGAATCAACTTTATTTAGTCTTTCATGTGGCTTTCGTTGCTCCAACACTTCATTGTGTACATGGTTCTAGGGTTTGAACCCACATCCTTGCCCATGCCAGGCAAATGCCATAACCACCAAGCCACCACTCCAGCCCCAATAATAATCTTTTTAAGGCTTAGGTCATTTTTAGAGGTTTAATTTGGTAAATATTGAATATCATCCTAAATCTATCTACAATTTAAAGATAAGTTTCAGTAAGTCACATTATGCAAAAAAGTCAGAAGAGTCAGCTAGGCATGGTGGCTCAAACCTGTAATCCCAGAAGCTCAGAAGTCTGAGGCAGAAGGATCCCAAGTTCAAAGCCAGCCTCAGCAATTTAGAAAGGCTCTAAGCAACTTATACCCTGTCTCAAAATAAAAAAATAAAAAATAGAAAGGACTGGTAATGTGGTTCAGTAGTTAAGCACCCCTGAGTTCAATCCCCCCCAAAAAAATGGAAAAGAGTGAAGGGTACCATCAACACTCTTGTGCAGAATGCCTACCCTTCCCTCAGTAAACCTCAACTATCATATGTACTACATTACCATATAATATATGGACTAGGTCACTATATGGGTTCCATCTGCATGGTAAACACTGGAAACATTCTTTTCTTTTATCTTTATTTATTCACTTTTTTGCAGTGCTAAGGATCAAACCCACGGCCATGCTCATGCTAAGCAAGTGCTTGTACCATCCCTGGCCATCACTCTTTTCGTTTAAACCAAAGGAAATATAAGTAGGAAGTAACTCTCTTGCCTGCATACTCTGAGAGGTGCACTCAGATTACTTACTTTGGATACCAGGCCTATGAGCCCTCCACTCTGAGTGCTACTAGTGCACACCATCAACAGCTTCCATCCAGAGGATGGTGTACCTTTTTAAGGTGACCTAAATCTCACTGCAATTGTAGATAGAAGCTTTCAGTCTTCTGGATGTCACAGGTTTCTCTAGTCATAATTTTTTTTTTTTTTTTGGTGCCAGGGATAGAATCCAGGGTCACACGCTTGCTAAACCTGCATTCTGCCACTGAGCTCCTAGCCAAGCAATTATTTTTTTTTTGAGACAGAATCTTGCTGTGCTGTCCAGGCTGGCCTCAAACTCCTGAGCTCGAGTGGTCCTCCCTCCTCAGCCTCCAGAGTATCTGGGACTACAGGTAGGCCCCACTAGGCATGGCTCCAGTCATAATTCTGATTCACAGACTATATGGACCAATTTAGGTTATAAATGTACTGCGAATGATGTATGGTAACTACGGTATTACTGCATCCGTTATCAACTTGGATTATTCTCAACTATTGCTACATATGAAAGGTTTTCTAGATCATTTTTCATAAGAAATAAAGTCCAATATCATATTTGTAACACCAGGAAATTTGACGTTTATCTTTCACTAACTTCATTCCAAAAAATTGTTCATTATTTATAGTATTACTGTTCATTGTTTATTATTAATAAAAATTTATGGTCTCCAAAAAGGGGTCTATATCTAACTATATTTTATCTTATATTTTTTACTTTATATTTATATATTTCCTTTTATTTATACTTATATTTATTTGTGTGTGTTTGTATGTGTGTGTGTGTGTATACAAATTTTTTGTGTGTGTATGATATTAGGGAGTGAACCCAGGGGTGCGCTACCACTGAGCTACATCCTCAGCCCTTTTTATTTTTTATTTTGAATTGATCTCTACGAGTTGCCACCCAGGCTGCCATCAAACTTGCTCTTCTCCTGCCTCAACATCCCAAACAGCTGGATTACAGGTCTGTACCACAATACCTGGCTATATATTTACATTTTATGCAATTCCTAAAATACATAATATATTAGTTACAAGAATATAATTTTTAAATGCATATACATGTATTCTGAAGTATTCCAAAAACTGCTTTTACAGTGTCTGATCAAAAAACTCCAGAGACCACAGGATTAGACTGTGTGCCTTTGCTTCAGCCTACATAAATGACAGTTTAAATTTGTCATTGTTGCTGTTGCAGTACTGCAGATTGAACCTGGGGACTCATGGGTGGGTTCAATTTTTACTTTTATTTTACATTTTATTTCATTTTGAAACAGGATCTCACTAAATTACCCAGGCTGGTCTCCAACTTGCATTCCTTTTACCTCAACCTCCCATAGCTGAAATTACAGATATGTGCCACCAACCATGTGCAACCAACACACAGTTTAAGTTTTCAGGGTTAGTGGTTCTCAACAAGAGGGAGGAAGTGAAGATGGTGCCCGCAGAATCTTCTGCCTATACCAGCTCCACCCAGGCTCCTTTATTCCACTACTCCTTAACTTGTTTCAGGCAGGTAGAGTGTGTGTATGTGAGTGTTTTTATTCCCAGGTGATTCTGATACACACACCATCTGGTGAGTGATACCTACACCGTGAGAAAGAGTGATGGGCAGCTGAGCAATTCAGGCTGCCTTGAGTATAATCTGTAATGGGCACAGTGCACAAAATAAAAGAAGTGTGCTTCTAAAGTTCTAAAACATGAAGTCTACAACACTTGGTCAAAAGGTCTAAAGTTAGATGTTTTTCAACAAAGAAAAACTGACTTTAAATCTCCATTTAGTTTCCTCTCTCTCTCTATATATATATAGCTTTCTATAGTTAAATTGAAAAAAAAAAAACAGAGAGGAACTTGGTCCTCCCCAGTGCAAAAATTTTTTCCTTTTTCAGTATGGACAAATTACCTAAAACTCCCATGCTCTAAATATGAGTTTCTATAGAGATTCCAATATACCAAGAGCTACTCTACCTTGTCTGAAATGAGTTAATATTGATACAAGTGCAGTCAGAGAAGAGGTACCACTTTGGCAATGTTGGTAAAAACCTGCATCTCCCCTGACTACATCTGGAATAATGATATCTGTATAAGCCAAACTCCTCAAAGCAAGCACCACTGTCCACTCTGGTACAGTCAATGGGATACTTTACAAATCCAGTCAATTCTTCAGGATGCAGCTTGCAGGCAAAAGAAGAACTGCATCACACCTCAGAAATCTTTTAAAGTTCGGTGTCTAAAATGTAGTGGCTTCAATAAGGAAGAGAACAAGGGAGCACAATGGCCAAGATCACCCTACCAATGAGCTCCTCCCAAACAGAAGCTTTGTTCCCACGCAGGCTCAGCTCCCGTTCCCAGGTCTCTGGACAAGAAAGCTTCATCCGCTGCCCAGCTCTGCTAGAATCCCACGGCCCAGGGAGATGACTCCGAGAAAAGAGCTGTAAGTTGGAAGGGTACCTGGGACAGAGAAAAAAAGAGCCTGTCATTTCAAAACTGGTGGAAAAGAGAAAAGGAAAGGTGACCCCGTCAAGACAGTCATGTTACAGGCCATGTCTACCCAGACTCCGGTTGCTGGGGTTGAGAACGACCAGGATTGGGCCATGGGTGGGGAACTGTGATGCAGTCACCTTGATGGAGTGCTCCTCACCTGTAGCCCAGCAGGGCTTGCACATACTGGGCAGGCTCGTGGATATGTAGTCGTTGTACCAACTTCTTCAGGGTGAACCTTGGCTGATTCTTTTTCTCTGGCACTGCATTGTAGGCTTCCTCAAACTGTGGGAATAGCCCCAAGTCTCAGAGGTCATTAGAATCAGGGTTCTGCAGAAAGCAGAACCTGACAACATCCTAAACCTATGAGACAATTTCTTTTCCCCAAATAGGTTTGGGCAAAGAACAGGAATAAAGGGTAAAAATCTGCAGCAACAAGAGCTTCCAGGACAAGCACAAGATAGCAGTTCATAAGCTGGGCACTATGGTGCCCCTGTGCCTGGGAGGCTGAGACAAGAGGGTTGCTTGAGCCCAAGAGTTTGAGGCTAGCCTATGCACAACATAGACCCAATTAAAAAAAAAAAAAAGCAGTTCTTTTGGGGTCCCTGTGTTTCCTTCACTAGATTGAATTACCAGTGGTTAAAATGGTATGTCTGGTTTGTGAAAAACAAGATAGAACCAGAATGAACAGAGGATATCCTTGTTCTCAGAGAGGGGGAAAGGGGGAAAGTGGCTCTTGTTTAAGTCACTGAGCCTCTGAACAGATAAATGGAGGCATCTGCAGGATGCAGATTGTGAGGAGTTAAGTTAAAAAAAATCATCTACGGCAGAAGAGCTGAGTTTAGGATATAGTAATAGGATGAGGGGGGAAAAGAGTTGGCCAACCGAGAATTTGTCTCTTCTTGTAATATCAATATATATTTTCTTTTTCTTTTCTTTTTTTTTTTTTTTTAAGAGAGAGGGACAGTGAGAGAGAGAGAGAGAATCGATTGTATTTAGTTGTTCATGTGGTTTTGTTGCTCCGAGACTTCATTGAGTACTTGGTGCTGGGGTTAGAACTCAGTTCCTCACGCATGCCAGGCAAGCGCCATAAGTGCTGAGCCACCGCTCCAGCCCAATATATATTTTCTTAATAACATGATTTAATGATGATGGTGACAACAGCACATATACACCCCAGAACAAGATACTCACCTTAATCTGTTCATTTTCAAGAGGCCGAAGGAAACTTGGAAAATGTCTCTTATTCTCAGAAAATAGATTCTCTGTCTTCTATAGGGAAAGGAGAAGCAGTCTCAATCAGGGAACTGGAGGTTGTCCTTGGAGATAACTATTCCATTAGGCCTGAAGGTCCCTCTCTACCAGGAAGGAAGCCACCTGGGAGAGGCCTGTCCTGCTATTTCTACCCATCCCCTCTGATCCTCTGGGACTCCTTTAGTTCCTGGCATGTCAGACGCTTAGTGCAGGACCCCAGGATCACCATGTTCTTTTGTCCCTTCTTTCCCAGAGAAAAGGGGCCTAAATTGTGAATGCCCAGGGCTGAGGCAGGGACTGACTCGAGGCCGAGGCGGCCGGCGGGGGCGTCTTTTAGCACGGTGCTTTCGAGGATTGTACTTAGCCAGCTGATATTCATCAAACTGGGCAAATTTGTCTGTCATAGCAGCACGGAGGCAGGCAGGCAAGGGCACCAGCTTGTCACAGTCTTCTTCAGCCAGTCTCTGTCAGAGAGAGGAGACCATCAGAAGCAAGACCCAACCACACTCTCCTTAACAAAACAAAGCCATGGTGTTATGAGAGACCATTAAACAGGTGGCAAGTTCCTAACACCAACTCTAAAATGACAATTTCTGCAGTACTGGGCAAGTCATGGCCTTCTCTGGTTTTTATTTTCTTCATTACAAATATGAGATACATAATAGAATAGATTTTTTTCTGCAACTATGATCTACCCCTTCTCAACAGTATTCTCCCTGTTAAGCAACCTGGCCTGGCACAGTCTCGCTGCTCTATCTGGGTACTGAAGCTGAGAAGAGCTGAGGCAAGGCAGAACCATCTCAGAATTTTCTCTAGGGATGCAGTGAGCAAAAGAGAAGAAGCCAGTGAGGGCCAAAGGTCAAGGAATAGAATGCCATACCTGGTAGAACTCTGCTACCTGGATCCAATCAGAAGGCAGATGGACAATGGTACAGTAATATCGCCGCAGGTGGGGGCGGCAGACTGGCGAGAAGGCAGCAAAGGCCACGAGTTTATTGGCCACATCCCGGACATTCAGCTGCTGCCTGGCGTACAAAGCTGCCTAGGGCACAGAGTTTGTTTATTGAATGTGCCTGCATAAAACCTTTCCAAAGCCCTCCACATTGCCTACAAAATATAAAAACCAGAGCCTCTTGGCTTGGCACTGTAAACCCTCCATACTGTAGTCCTTATCTTCCTTTCTAGCATGTCTTCTTCTGAATCCACTGGTTGCCTTCCAAGTCAACCAGCCCCTTCCCTCTTTGGAAGAGGGCTTCTATCAACATCTATCAAAAACTTACCAAGGGATCAAATTGGTGATTAAACCTGCTGTCTTTCAAAGACTCTCAGAAAACATCCCTCACCCCTCTTTTCTGCTTCTGAAACATTCACTATCTACTACTACATTTGCATTTATATGATAGTTGGGAAAATGTTTTGCTTCCCTAATAATACTGTATGTGCCTGAAGAGCCACAGCCACATTTCACTATCTGTTGAGATGGATCCTGCAACCTGGCATTGTGCACTTAGCCTGTGTACTTACTAAACAACGTTGGTATTCTATTTCCCAGCCTTACCTTTCTCTACTCTTCCCAGGACCCCAGGGACTAGGCCTCAGACTCACACAGAGATTCTACTCTTTCCTAAGTGAAACTTCTTCCACCCACAATGGAAGGCGTTACCACCCCACACACACACAAGCCATAACCACATTCCCTATCTCCTGGCTCCCCATTCCCATTCCCTCCTTCATACCACAATACCTTGAGGATGAACTCAGGCTCCAAGGGAGCAAGTTCATTACAGACTTCAAGGATGGAAGCCTGGGTGGAGTCAAATGGATCTTTTATGTTTATATTTGAGGCCAGAGTAGAGCACAGCAAGCTCAAGAGAGCCATCTAGGAATTGGGAAAGAGAGAAAAGGAAGGAGGAATGGTGAGCATCCATACAGAACAACTAACATAGAGAAGGGGCCCAGATTCGGGAAGACATCTGTCCAACAGAGAGGTTAGAATAGAGGGTTAGGAAGTGAGAAATAAGAACTGGGTCATATTTCATATGGCAGGGGGCCCTGGTCCAGGGCTCCACCCCAACCTCCCTTCCATCACCAATCTCTGTCCAATATAGAATTCTCACCTTTTTTTCCTGAAGGACCTGGTCAGTGGGCTCCAGATGAGATTCGGAGTCCCCGGAGGTAAGTGTAAGGGCCAGTTCCTCTTCCTCTTCTCCCAGGCTTAGACAATAAAAAGGCATTGGGGCCTCTTGCCCTTCTTTCTCCTCTGGCTTGTTCTCTTCTTCTGAATAGCCCCAACGACCCTAGTGGCAGTTATAAATCACAGCATGTACCTATCACCCCTCAAACAGACGGATCTTAAGGTAGTTCCCAAAGATAGACAGAGTCCACATCTCCTTCTGGCACCCATCAGCCCCTCCTTTCATCCCCCACCACGGATCAGCTTTGGTCTTTGACTTTGTGCTATCATACACATCACCTTTCTCTACTTGACCTTCTGAGCCTTTGCCCAGATGCTTTTTTGTCTTCCTCCCAGCATTCATCTCCTGATCAATGTCATAGCCAGGGAGCCTTGGTCCCCTCACACCCTCCCAGAATGCCATTAACATAGGTTTGGAGTCAGAAGAAAAGGAGGTAAGACCCATATCAATCCTCAGGTAACCTTAAGCTGCTTAACTTCATCTTCCTCATTCACTACCACCTCCCTTGTAGGGTTGTTAGAAAATTAAACGGAATAATGTATGTATGACTTTGCAAACTGCAAAGCCCTAAGTTAGTGTAAGATGGTAGGAGTTATAATCCTGACAATAAGCCTGTGAAGTGTGTTTCTATTGACTTCATTTTAAAGGTGAGAAAATTAAGGCTCCAAAGTGTTAAGAGTTTCACCCAAGGTTGTCTATTTTTTTGTCTATTAACAGAGTATAAGGGGCTCTGATTAGCTTTCCCTCAGCTCAAACCCCAAGCAATGTATACTTGTCTACCAGTTCTGACCTATCCACTAAATGTGTTTACACGGGTGTGTGCAATGAACGTGTGTCTGCAAGAGTACATACGGGGAACTGAGCTCTGGTAGATCAGATACACCTCATGCCTGATGTCAAAAGCACTGGACTGACGATGCTAGAGAAATATCATGCTGGTGCTCCTCCTAAGCAGAGGGTTTCTAAGAACAAGGACTGTTTTTGATCTGTTGTGCAGTCTATGAACTAGATTTGTAAGAGATCTAAAGATAGCCCTGGAGTAATGAGTACCTCAGAAGAAGCTCTGAGGAGAGAGGTACCCAGACACAGAGCAGTACAGAGCGAAATTGAGGCACCAAACACTAGTGATAAGAGCATTTAGTAGACATGGCTGGGGTCAAGGTAAGTGTCTGGTGCAGTTACCGAAGTTGCTTCCTGGATTCTTTCTGTAGTAGAGATGGATTTTAGGACTGTGGGGCAAGTCAGAAGGTCTAGTCCCTCAGAGTGACCCTGAGGCCTCCAGCTGGGAGGTTTGGAGAGCAGGCAATTGCTGGTGTTCAGGCCACACAAATCAGCATGCATCACGTGAGGAATCTGGAGACACTGGAGCAAGGGGCTGGCAGACACAGAGCTCTTTAAACTGGGGAGGGTAGCTAGACACCGGTTCTCCAGGGAGAGGATATCTGAGTGGGCAGACACATGCCTACGTGGTTTTCCCATGGTCTTCAGATCAAGAATTCTGGCCAGGCACTGGTTCTTCAAGGAGAGGATGTCTGAATGAGCAGACATATGTCCATGTGGTTTTTCCAAGGGCTGCAAGACAGGGAGCATGGCCAGGCACCGATTCTCCAAGGAGAGGATATCTGGGTGGGCAGAAACATGCCCATGGTGTTTCTCCATAGCTGGAGCCTAACTAGCATATGCCTAGAAAGAAAGAAAGATAGTTGATGAGCACCTGGCTACAAAGGGAGTATATTTGCCTTGCGAATATATCTTCCCCATATTCCTCCTGGTTATACTAGTGATCTGTAGATAGAAAACAACCAATATGAGCAGGCTGAGGCAGAAGGATCACAAGGTCAAGCAAGGCCAGCCTCTGCAACTTAACAAGCCCCTGTCTCAAAATGAACTTTAAAAAGGGAAGCTGGGTGCAATGGCACACACCTGTAATTCCAGCAACTCGGGAGGCCGAGGCAGGAGGATTGCGAGTTCAAAGTCAGCCTCAACAACTTGATGAGGCCTGAAGCAACTCATCAAAACCCTGTCTGAAAATAAAAAATAAAAAAGGCTGGGGATGTGGCTTGGTGGTTAAGGGCCCCTGGGTTTAATCCCTAGTAGTGAAGAAAAAAGAGAGCAAGAGAGAGGCAAAAAACAATTTATCTCCAGGACTGGATTCATCCAGTTTTTCTAGGGACTATCTTAAGGGAGGCAGGTAGCAAAGGGCAAGAACAGGGATAATTAAGGGGGTGGGGAAGGAATGGCTGGAGGTAGAGTGTGATAGCTTGGATCTGAAATGTTTCCTCCAAGGCTCAGGTATTGAAGGGTTGGTCCCCAACTGGTGGGAGGTGGTAGAAACTTTAGGAAAGAGGACCTAGTTAGAGGAAGTAGGTCACAGCAGTGGGAGGAGGGGTTTGAAGGGTATATCTCATCCCCAGACCCTCTTTCTCTTTTGCTTCAAAGCAATAAGCCCAAGAAACCATGGGCTGAAACCTCTGAAACCATGAACCAAAATAAACCTTTCTTCTTTAAGTTGATTTATCTCAAGTATTTTGTCACCGCAACAGAAAGCTGACTAACATAAAGAGGGATATATCTTCTGATGAGGAGGTAAAGGAGAATTCTATGACTATCAATATGATTGAAACTTAGTAAAAGGACCTCATTTTTTTTTCTGCAGTTCTGAACATATTACACCCAGGGATGCTCTACCACTGAGCTCCATCCCCAGCCCTTTTTACTTTTTGTGACAGGTTCTGGCTAAGTTGCCCAAGCTGGCTTTGAACTTGCAATCTACCTGCCTCAGCCTCCTGAGTTGCTAAAATTACAGGTGTGCACCACTGCACCCAACTGAGGGTCCTCACTTATAATGTGGATTGTACATTCTTCGCTGCAGAGAAACAAATATTTTGATCAAACAGTTTATACTTAACCACTTTAATTTCCTTGCCTTCAACTGAGTGGAATTCTGTCCCCACTAGTCCGTCAAGAATGTCCTCTTAGGTAACAAAAGAACTTCTTGTTACTACCATAAATGCAAAGACACATCTTAGACCTTATTTTACCTCACCCCTCATGTAGAACATGACACTGTTGATCACTCTCATTGAAATTCCCTCTTCCTTTGGCTTCCACAGTGCTACTATCCTGATTTTCTTTCTTCTTACAACTATGGCTACATCTTTTTGAGCATTCTTTCTCTACCATTTCTTTTTTTGAAATGTTTTTATTAAGGAGTTTAGTTATTGTACAATCATAAATGCATATAAAGTAACAATATGATATGCGTTTGTTCTTAAGTCAGAGTTACCCCCACATTGCCCATACCCCAGTCTCTTGATTTTTCTACCATTGATTATTTTATTTTTATTTGTATTTTTACTTTTAAAGAGAGAGTCAATTTTTTTTTCATCTGGTTTTTATTTTTCCAACACTTAGTTGTATATGTGGTGTTGGGGTTCAAACCCAGGTCCTTGCATATGGGAGGGAAGCACTCTAACGCTAAGCCACCTCTCCAGCCCCCTCTATCATTTCTTAACACTGATGTTCCTTACAGTTGTATTTTAATCCTTTTACGTACATTCCTGGGGTGGTCTTACCACACCTACTCAGCAGTTCCAAATAACATTTCAGTGCTGGCAACTGGCAAATTTATTCATTGACCTAGATTTTTCCTCTGAGTTCCATACTCACTTATCCATTTGCCTTCTGAACATCTCTACTCGTATGACTAAAAGGCTCCTCAAATTCCACAAATCCTAGATGTATCATCTTTCTCTCACTCCCACCTCTGCCCCAAATGCATTCCCTCTTTTTTGTTTCCTCTGTTCATAGCGGTTTGGAGTGAAACAGAGCTGACACTGAATCCTGGCTTCCTTACCCTGGGACCTTGAGCAATTTACTGAAATTCTCTTTGTCTTGGTTTTCTCATCTACAAAATTAAGAAAAAAAGCCAACTTCACAGAGCTGTTATATGAGTAAACAAGAAAAAATATAAGGAGCAATTAGAGCTATGCTCAACACTTAGTAAGTGTTCAATAAATGGTGGCTATTATTTTCCAGTAAGCTACAAAATCCTATTGATTTTACTACCTTAACATCTCTAAAATCTATCCGATTTTCTCCATTCCTCCTGCTGCCATCTTTGTTGAAAGTCTCTAACCCAGCCAAAAAGCAATGCTGTAGGCATCACAATACCTGATTTCAAACTACACTACAGAGATATAGTGACAAAAACTTGTAACTTGGTCCTGGCATAAAAACAGACAAATAGACCTATGGTACAGAACAGAAGACACAAAGACAAACTCAAGCAGATACAGTCATCTGATCCTTGACAAAGGTGTCAAAAGCATACACTGGAGGGAAGATACCTTTCTAACAAATGGTATGAGGAAAACTGGTTATCCATGTGTAGAAGAATGAGACTCGATCCTTATCTCTCACCCTGCACAAAAGTCAACTCAAAATGGGTGAAAGACCAAGGAATGAGACCAGAAAGGATGCAGCTCCTCCCCCCATCCCCATCCCCCACTCCCTGCCCCTCTTTTTCTTCCTTCTTCTTCTTCTTCTGGAGGAAGAGGAGGAGGAGGAGGAGGAGGAGGAGGAGTCCTCAGGAACCTTCTCAGTAGAACTTAAAGGCTGTTCAAAACCTGATGAAAACTACTATGATTTTTCACAGAAAAAAAAAATCTATCTACTGATTAATGCTCACTTGTGTGTGTGTGTGTGTGTGTGTGTGCGTGTGTGAGGGTGTGCACCAGAGATTGAGCCCAGGGGACATTAAACCATTGAGTCACATCCCAAAACTTTTTATATTTTATTTTGAGACATGTCTCACTAAGTTGCTTAGGACCTTGCCAAATTGCTGAGGCTGGCTTTGAACTTGCAATCCTCCTGCCTCAGCATCCTGAGTTGCTGGGATTATAGGCATGCACCACCACATCCAGCGTAGAGTTCAGTTTTCAGGAAGTCCAGGTAGCTAATCCTTGGATCTTCCAGGATTTCCATAAACTGCTAATTAAGAACATCTGGAACCTCTGCATGATGGAACGCTTGAATCACACCATTAGGAAAGTATTAACTTATTAACTTGGACGAAGGTTTACTATCTATTCACATTGAAATCATTTAGGAATAATATTGATTGTCTTTGAGCTTGTGAGTAAATAAGCTTATGGACAAAAAAGGGCAACATGAATTGACTAACAATCCAGGATCAGAAAGAACAACATCTCACTGGACCTCAGTGCAGACATACACTTCAAGAATGATGAAGGTGCTTGCCTGGCGTATGCGAGTACATGGTTCAGACCCCAGCACACATACACAATGAAGTGTTGGAGCAACGAAAGCCACCTGAAAAACTAAATAAAATTGATTCTATCTCTCTCTCTCTCTCTCTCACTATGCCTCTCTCTAAAAAAAATAATAATGATGGCTTCATGTCAGATCAATGAAAACAAGATGAAAAACTAAGTAAAATTGATTCTCTCTCTCTCTCTCACTGTCCCTCTCTCTCTCTCTCAAAAAAATATATATACGTTAAGATTTTACCTCACTCCAGTAAGAAAAAAAGTTGTGTGTATGTGTGTGTGTATTGGGGAGAAACCAGCGGAAATTCTGTTGAGAGGGCAGGGGGTGGGGTGTTGCTGGGGAAGGAATGGAACCAAATTATATTGTCATAGCAAATGGATGTATGAATGTATAAAACAAATCCCTTTACTATGTGAAGCTATAAGGCACCAATAAAAAAATTTTTTTTTAAAAAATGAATGATGGTTTCTGAAGCCAGGCACTATGGCACATGCGTATTAATCCCAGTGGCTTGGGAGGCTGAGGCAAGAGGATTGCAAGTTCAAAGCCAAACTCAGCAATTTGGCAAGGCTTTAAGCAACTTAAATAAAAATAAAATAAAAAGTGAAAAGGGCTGTGGATGTGGCTCAGTAGTAAAGCACTCCTGGGTTCTATCCCTTATACAAAAAAAAATAAGATAAAATAAAATAAATTGATGGCTTCTGGAGGCTGAGACAGGAGAATGACAAATTGGAGGCCAACCTCAGCAACTAAGCAAGATTCTGTCTCAAAATAAAAATAAAAAGAATTGTGAATGTAGCTCAGTGATGGAGTGACCCCTGGGCTCAATCCCCAGTGCTGCAAAACAGCAAAAACCAACAAAAAAGAAGTCTCAGAAGAAAACTAAATAGAAAAATAGAAAAATAAGATATGCAAAAAAAACCTTTTTTTTTTTGCACCCTAGAGTTTGTGATGGGAGATTCAGCTGAACCACAACTGGAAAGTTAAAGTCCTCCTGCCATCTCAATTTCTTTTCCCCAGACATAACCATTGCTAATACAACCAGGGACTACTTCATGCTGAGTTTAAACCCTGCAGCTTGACTGTAAGGCTTATTTCAAAACCAACATTTTGTTTTTCTTTTATCTTCTTTCCCTTCTCTCCCCACCTAAGGGGAGGAGGGTGCAAGACTTACATTTTTCCCATTCCAGGCTAAGTAATCCACACGTCATTCACTGTCCAGGAAGAGTGTCATTGTCCACAAGAATAAAGAAACTCCACACCGAGGAACTGAAGCTACACTTCTCAGAAGGGCACCCCCTGGACACTAATTAATTAATATCTGCTGATAATATTTGGATTCCAGCTTTTGTATTCCTTTTAAGAGCCCAGCGTTTCCTCTGGCACAGAGAATCACAGCCTCTAGGACAGTTCTGTATCTCCTTTGCGAGCAAATCAATAAACTTCTTTTTCCTTTTTCTCAAAACCTTGCCATTGTCTCCACCTGGATGGCCGGTGGAGACAGGATGGAGCTTTCACGATTACTAAGTTTCATACTGTTTCAGGCACTTTCTATGCATATACAAATATATGTATATAACTCACCCTCACCACCACCACTCTCCCTCTTGCTTTACACAATCAGGACCACATTTTAGACTGAGGATATTCTGAACTTACGATATCCTGGAGACCTCGCTGTGCGAACACATTGAAAGCCACCTCACCGTTTGGAGGCAGCACGGCCGTCTAGCACAGTTACGCGCACCCGAGGCTTCTGCTCCTACAGAGTGCTCACACCACTCTGTGACAGCTACTTCTCTTTTCCAGGAGTGCTTAGGGCACGGAAGACCCCCCTCCTCTTCTGCACTCCCGGTGTCCCCATCCCACCCTTTTCCGTCCTCTTTCTCACCTTTCCTTTCACACACTGCACGCCCTCCCGGGGCTGCAGGCGGAGATGCGCTCCCACCGGCTCCCGCCCAGCTGGACCCTCGAGTGGCTGCTCAATGGCCCAAGCCTTTCCAAGAGCGCTCGGCCGCCGAGCCCAGCGCTCAGACCCGGGGCCAGGGCGGCTTCCACCCGAGCTCCGATCCTCCCTGGAGCGACTAAGACCGGGAGGCGCTGGGCAGAGGACGCGGGGATCTCGGGTCTCAGCAACCGGAAGCACAAGTCCGGCCCTGGGCTCCGCTCCGGCGAAGGGTGGAAATCGGAGGAGGAGCTGGGCAGAGAGCAGGGTGGGGACAGCGTGGCGCAGCCCAGGGAGACGCGCGGGCCGGGGCGGGGCGCGGCCGCTGCCGCAGGGGGCTGCGGGCCCGGAGCTGAGAGGCCGGGAAGGACGCGGAGAGGACGCCCGCAGCTCTTTCTGGCGCCTGAGTTTAACTTGTTTTCCTTGCTTCTCGTTTTTCTTTCTTAGTACTCTTTCTCCGGTCTCTGGTTTTGCACAGCTCCCCTCCTCGTTGGCTAATTTTGGTCTCCTTTCTCATATCTTCAGACACCGTTTCTGGAGAGGGACTGGCATGTTCGCTGCCTATCTGTACATTTTGACTTGCTATCAAAGAATCGGACTCTTAATTCATCCTAAAGTTTCTTTGAGTAAATAAGATTAAAAGGAGACGAAAAGTCCAAAGCAATGGCCTGTAAAGAAGTCGAGAGACATCATTATGTTGTATGTCAACAAGTAGCTAAATTTAAAAAAACAGTAAATAAAAGAGCAGTAGAATAGAGGAAAGGAATGGGGCAGTGGGGATGCTGGGCACTGAATTAGAAGTTATATATACACCATGCTTTTATAATGATGCCAGTGTTTCCCCCTATTGTCAGATCTAAACAGAACAGGATCACTCCTTTAATTCCAGGGACTTGGGAGGCTGAGGCAGGAGGATTATAAATTGAAAACCATCCTCAGCAACTTCATGAGGCCCTAAGCAATTTAGGGAGACCTTGTCTCAAAAATAAAAAGGGCTGGAGATGTGATTAAGCACCTGTGGTTTCAATCTCCATTACCAAAAAGTAAATAAATATAAAAAGAAGGGGGGGGTGTGGAGGAAGGAGGAGGAAGGAGAAATAATGGGAACTAATTTAAAATAAGTTACACTCTGACCTTTTGTAATTATTCATAGTATACTCTTTTGTCATGCATTTCCAAAAAGAGCAGGGGATGGGAGGAAAGAAGAATGGGAAATAATGAGGACTGAATTAGAACAAGTTATACTCAATTCTTTTATAATTATATCATTGTATATTCTAATGTCGCGTATATCTAAAAAGAACCAATAAAAATGAAAAAAGGAAAAGAACCAGGTTGAACAGAGAGCATGCCCCTACCCTCCTGCCATTCACAAGAGAAATCCCCCATTGACAAAGCATCTATCTGAAGTCTTCTGAATGACTAAGGCGGATTCCTTTCCCCCAAGACAGAACCAAGCTTGGGAAAGAGACAAAGCACCCTTACAGTGATAATGCTACTGCTATGTCATAAAAAGCAGGGCCAAATAGTAGAGAGAACTCTGCTTTCCTCATGTAGAGCTGTCTTCTGGAAAACATTATTATTTTCCTTAGGGAGGTACCTTTGAGTCTCTGGTAACAACTGAGTTTCAGCTTATAATTGTGGCATTCTGTCTTCTCTATTAACTTGTCACGAAAGTGCCAGGGTTTTCAGAGACGGGGACCTTGACTCAGGGCAAATAGGGTTCTTGGCATAACTTGAGAGAAAGAATTTCAGCGGGCCCAGTCAGAGACATAGACAAAGGTTCATTTAGGGAAGCAGAGGTACATTCAAGGGAGAATGTGGGCTGTCTCCAGAATGAGAAGTTTTGGGGACAAAGCAAAGAACACATATTCAAAGGAGAACCCAGGCAAACTCTTGTGGGGTGTTACGAGTTATAGAGGAATAGTTGCTACGGGCTGGACTAGAAGTGGAGTAAGTGCAGAGTTACACAGTTTTGGGCTGGTTTTCCCTGCGCTTTTGTATTGCCTTTGTGTTACTTTTTACAGGTAAAGTCATGGGTCAATGGCATGGGCCAAGCAGCTGGACTGGGTCACTCAGAGTTCGCAATGGTTTGTGAGCATTTCCTGTATTTCTTGGTTCATAGGCACTTCCCTTGAGACTTAGTCTGTCTTTCCTTTTCCTGTATCCTCAAATTTCTATCTGAAACTGACCCAGATCCCACCTTCCTTCCTTAAACACCTCCATTACAACTCATCCCACCAGTCCAATGCTCCCTATGTTGGACTGCATTTTTTTTTTAAAGAGAGAGGGATAGTGAGAGAGAGATAGAGAAAGAGAGAATCAATTTTATTTAGTTTTTCATGTGGCTTTCATTGCTTCAACACTTTGTTGTGTACATAGTGCTGGGATTTGAACCCATGTCCTCGTGCATGCTGTAACCACTGAGCCACTGCTCCAGCCCTGGACTGCATTTTTGTGTTTCCCCTCCAAATTCACTTGTTGAAACCCTAATCCAGTGTGATAGTATTGGGTGGTAGGATCTTTGGGAGGTAATTAAGTCATGAGGGTAGAATCCTCACAAATGGTGTTAATGGCCTCATAATGACAGGCCAGGGAGGAAGCTAGCTAGCTCTTTCTGCCATGTGAGGATACAATGAAAAGTCACCATCTGCAACCTGGAAGATCATTGTCATCTGATCTCAGACTTCCAGTCCCCAGAACTGTGAAAAATAAGTGTTTGCTGCCAAAGCCACCCAGTCTATGGTAATTTGTTATAGCAATCCAAACTAAGATACTGCTCTTTATAATAAATATGCAAATTTATCCCTTTATTATCCTAAAATATAATTCATAAATAATATAACACATACCATTTTAAAAATTAATAAAAATGGGGGTCTGGAGGTATAGTTCAGTGGTAAATTGTGCACTTAGCATGTACAAGTCCCTGGGATTGATCCCCAGCACCAAAATAATAATAATTAACAATAACAATAATGAAATGTCCTAAAGAGAGATATACAGGAATACTAGAAGAAAGGTGATTTGTAAATAATTAGTACATGTTTAGATGTATAAGTGGGCATAATATTCAAGAATGTTCAAAATGTGGAAGTCAGATGCTTATGTATCTGTGTAGAATTACCTCAAACATAACTACCACAAATGCAGAATGATACAGACATGTTATTATGGTGACACAGTTCAAAATGTCCCCCCAAAGGTTCATATGCCAAAGGTGTGTTTGCCAGCCTGTGGTGCTAGTGGAAGTTGGTGGAACCTCTGGAAAGTGGGCCTAGAAGGTCACTGGGGCATTCCTTTAAAGGGGATATTGGGATCCCAGCCCCTTTTTCTCACTCTTTTCCAGCTATCCATCATAAGGTGATCAATTTCCTCTACCATGTGCTACCCACCATAATGTACTGCTATGCCACAGGCCTAAAGGCAAGAGGACCAAATGACTATGGACTGAAATCTCTGAAACCATGAGCCAAAATAAATCTTTCCTCTGTATAAGTTAATTATTTTAGGTGTTTTGTCATAGCAATGCGAAACTGACTAACACAAATGATGATTCACATACCATGAACAGAATTACTGATATGGTATGATTTACCAAAATAATGAAAAACTTTTGGCAGATTTTTTTTTTTAAAAAGAGAGGGACAGTGAGAGAGACAGAGAAAGAGAGAAACAACTTTATTTAGTTTTTCACATGGCTTTTGTTGCTCCAACACTCAGTTGTGTATGTGGTGCTGGGGTTTGAACCCGGGTCCTCATGCTTGCCAGGCAAGCTCCGAAACCACTGAGCCACTGCTCCAGCCCCCTTTTGGCAGATTTTTGAACCAAACAAGGTGTGATCATCTCATGATTTTCAGGGTACTTGACATTCCTGAAAAGTTTAGTTTATATTAAAGCTATGCATAAAATGCCATATTTTAATAAAATTAAATCCTAATTACAATGGATTTCAACAACATGAATGACTGAGTAGTCATTTAATGTTGAAGATGCGGGAATTGTCCTCATTGTATGGGAGTAATCTGCATAATTTCAAAATGTCAATCTCTAGTACTGAAAAAAAAAAGAAAAATAAAAAAGTGGCAGAGGAAACCACCTTTGGAGGCCTGTCTATAGAGGAAAAGAGTTTTGTGACCTTCACCATAAGACCTGGGAAACGTGAAAGAAGAGACTGACCAAGGTGTCGTGAGTGGAGGAATATCAAGAAAAATGAAGTGAGACGAGGCAGGATCCATCTAGGACCTTTCTTCCTTCTGGGGGTTGTGGGGGTTGCAGTGCTGGTTATTGAACACAGGGTCTCAGCATGCCAAGCAGGTACTCTACAACTGAACTGCAACCCCGGGCCTTACTTTGAAGATCATAATTGTCTTTATTTGTGATTCTATAATTGAGCAGCACTTTATTTCAAAGCAGGTGTTCCTGTGAATTGAGCAGAAGAGTCTGGTTTTGTAGGCAGAAAATCTTTTGTTTCTGAAGAAAGCAGAAACAAAAGAACAAAAAGCAGATCATTTCAAAGTTACTTTCTTCAAAACAATGGGAAAGGAAGTCAAAACCGTAGAAAAATAATTAATCGGTTAACATCAGGTTAATTCAGGCTACTTCTTACAAGTAAGGAAGAAAGCAGAGAAATATTCATTATCCTGCTACTGTAAACTGGGCTGTTGCAAACTTTGGCAATTATCTTTCTCATTCTGATATCTCAGAAGATCAGATAAATAGCTTAGCTTTGACTTGGTGATGATATAGAGATGTCAAGTGAAGTGACTCCATTTCTATCCGTAGCCTGGTCAGTTGGGGCCTAGTGCAGAAGCTTAGTCCAAAATGATGGCCTCTGATAGATTGTATTTAATAAGTTAATAAGTAATGCTCCTGCCACACCTGGATTGAACATATATAAATTAAAAATTTGACCTAATTCCCAAAGATTCTGTTCCAATCAGACAGTAGCTGACTGATGCTTAAAGGATACTTCATCTGGGTTTTGGGAGAACCAGATAAGCTATGTTTGCTTGATTCAGAGAAAATCTTTCAACTAATAAGATGTTTACAAAGTCACAATTCAGCTTTTCTTTCCTATGGACACTGCTAACTGCACATTGCCTATAGTTGCTGCTTTGAGTCCAGTTTTCCTGAACTGGCCACTTCCTCAAGTTGAAGCAATCTGTCTTCAGATTATAAGCATTGATCAGATCGGGAATATTGCCAATCAAGTAACTATTCCAAAGCCAAGGAAACATTTTGCCATTTCCCACAGGATTGAGTTCATTTAATTCTTACAGAGTTATCTTATTTTTAAGTTCTTAGAGGACCACTTACTTTCTCCTTCATATACAGCACTTGCCCCTAATTACAGATCAGTGGCATTGAACTGCAGTGGCCAATGGATGAGTGCAGTATCCAGGATGACTCATCTCTGGGACCAAGGAGTGCTATCTATTCAGTCTTTGAAAGATTTTTGGGAAAGGATCCTATCACCTAGTAAAATTGCTCACTTCTGATCACTTTTATGGTACATTCATTGTCCTTTTCCACTTTGATTTAACAAACATCTACTAAGCCACCTACCACCTATCAAGTGCAGAGGATAGGGCTAATGCCTGTGCAAAATGTGTAAAACATGCCTTCTTTCAAGGCCTTATGGTCTCCAAGTCAGACACATGCAGAAGTCACAAAAACACATGGCAAATAATGAGAAGTGCTATATTAGACTAAGGAACAAACTGTAGGGCTATATGGTTGTGGCAGGGATCTCATTTTACTACCTGGAGAAGATGGACTTCGAACTGGG
This sequence comes from Aplodontia rufa, assembly GCA_004027875.1. Taxonomy (NCBI): domain Eukaryota; kingdom Metazoa; phylum Chordata; class Mammalia; order Rodentia; family Aplodontiidae; genus Aplodontia; species Aplodontia rufa. The sequence goes on along the minus strand of PVKS010008568.1, from coordinate 7,486 downwards.
AAGGGAAGTCCTCTGATAAGAAGCTGAGAAGGGAGTGAGCCAGTGGGGAGTGGAAAAGTCATTGGTTTTACCTGACTTTTCCCCTCCTTTTTGAATAACTACCTTTAGATTCACAGTATGTGTTTCTGTTTAATCAAATTTGGGGATAGAGAAAAGGAAAGATAGACTGAGTCTCAAGGGAAAGAGTTGCCCATGAATCATTCCAACTCTTGAGCAACCCAACCCACACTCATGGCCCATCCTATTGACCCATGACCTTGCCTGTAAAAAATGTATCAGGGCAATGCACACGAGCAGGGAAAACTGGCTCAAAATTGGCCCAAAAGTGTAACTGCACTGATTCCTCCTCTAGTGCATTCCCTAGCAACCATTCCTCTAAACTATTAACACCCCCACACCAAGGGGTTGCCTGGATTCTCTTTGAATCTGTATTCTTTGCTTAGTCCCCAAAACTTCTCATTCTGGAGACAACCCACATTCTCTCTTGAATGTGTCTCTGCCTTCTTAAATAAACCTTGTCTGTGTCTTTGACTGGGTATGCTGAAATTGTTCTTTATCAAGTATGCCAAGAATCCCAGTTGTCATGAATCATATTCTCCCTTCTCTCTGGGAAGTCCTTGAGAGACATCCCTTCTCCAGAATCATCTCTTCTCTAGCGATGTCACCACCCACCAGCTTTAAAGCACCACACACGTTGTGATATGTGGGCAAGCACTTACTCGAGAGTCCTTGGCACTCTAGAGATTCCCTTCCAGGCTGCCTGAAAGCAGCAGCAACCAATCAGTGGATTACAAGAACCTTGAGGTCTTCTCCCTTCTGATTCCTGTGACTGAAAACAACCTTCATTTGGTGTCTGGTCTCTTCACTTTTGCCATCATCTTTCTTCACTTTCCTTTAAGGGGCATTCCCCACTGACTAGACTCCCACATCAGGTATGCCATGTGAAAGGAAGCCGCACATTCACTGCTTCTCCTCTCACTGAGAAGAGAAGTTTGATTCCTTTCTTCAGTCTGAGCTGAACTAGTGACCTGCTTGACCAATATAACATGGCAGAAATGACATTCCGGGACTTCAGGGTAGGTCAAAGGAAACTTCCACTTTCTACCCAGGATTTTGAAATACTTTCTTAGAAATCCCTGAGTTGCCAAGTAAGTCCAACTGCCCTAGGACTGCGGTGCTAAAGATGCCACGCATAGATGCTTCCATTGACAGTCTCAACTGAGTGCAGTCTTCCCCAAGGCCCCAGATATAGGAATAAAGCTGTCTTCAGTCCTCCAGATGAGCCCATCTATCAACTGAACGTGGTCACATACCTTTTTTTTTTTTAAAGAGAGAAGGACAGTGAGAGAAAGAGAGACAGAGAGAATCATCCTTTTTTATTGAATTTTACACATGGCATTTGCTGCTCTGACACTTAGTTGTGTACGTGGGTGCTGGGTTTGAACCTGTGTACTTGCACATGCCAGGCAAGCATCGTAACCGCTGAGCCACCACTCCTTTATCAGTGGAATGGAGTGCAGTGAAATACTGCCTAAATGTAGTGAAACAAATGACACATGAAACTATGAGATACACAACAGACATCTTTATCCACGGTATCACTTTCCAAGGTTTCACTAACCCATGGTCAATAGTGGTGAGAAAACATTAGATGGAAAATACAGTATAACAGTATATTGTTATAATTGTTCTACTTCATTATTAGTTTTTATCTCTTACTGTGCCTAATTTACAAAGTAAACTTTACCTTTTTAGTTATTTGATACTGAGAATTGAACCAGGAGTGCTCTATCACTGAGATACATCCCAGATGTTTTAGCTTATTGGTTTTTGCTGGTTGTCAAAGCCGGTTTTGAACCTGCGGTTCTCCTCCCTCAGCCTCTTCAGTTGCTGGAATTACAGTACTATCACACCTGGCTATACATTAAATTTTATTGTAGGTTTGTATATATAAGAAAAACCATGGTATACATAGAGTTTGGTACTGTCTGAGATTTCAGATGTCCACTGGGAGTCCTGGAATGTACCCCACCATAGATGAGGGATGACTATTATAAAAAAAATGATTGTTTTAAGTCATTAATTTTATTTATTTACACTAAGGATTAAACCCATGGGTGTTTAACCACTGAGATATACCCCCTTTCCTTTCTATTTTTATTTTGCGACAAGGTCTTGCTAAGTTGCTGAGGGTCTCACTAAATTGCTGAGGCTGGTCTTGGACTTGTGATACTCCTGCCTCAGCCTCCAGAGTCACTGTGATTACAGGTGTGTGCCACCACACCTGGCTTAAGTCATTAAATTTTGAGCATTGGTATAGTGTGAATAAGTGTCCCCCAAAGGCCCATATGTTAAAAGGTGTGGTCACAAGCCTGTAGCACTGTTGGGAGAGGGTAATGTAACTGATTTTGACCCCAAACTGGCACCTTATTTCCTCTCAGAATTGTGAAACTTGTAATCAGACCAAGTGCCTGTTGAGCAGTGAAGGAAGATTTATTCTTGACCAAAAATAAGAGAAACAGGGAGAAAGGCCCATAGATCACCCTCTCAACCCATTAGGGTTTAAGATGTTACAGATACAAGGTAAAAGAAGTGAGGAGGAGGTCTGGGGACATGGCTCAGTGATGGAGCACTTGCCTGGCATGCATGAGGCCCTGGGTTCATCACCAGCACCACATACAAAAATAACAACCCCCCCAAAAATTTTATAGGGTGGAAGAGCTAATAAAGGAGAGGAATATCCATGTCTTTTCTGAAAATAAGCAGAAATTTGGGGAGAATTCGGACATCACCTCTTTTCAGTGCTTCTATGGTTCTGTCTGGTCATCATCATGGCAACTGTCAATTGTCATGGTACTGGGGTGTCATTTACCATGCAGATGGATTATAATGAAGTTAGAGACTGTCTGGTGGTCATGCTGGAAACTATCTTAGATCCAACTGGTTTAAGCTAGACCATCTGAAGAGGACCTTCTGGCCTTCAGGCACCATGTCCTCAAAAATAAGCAAGGTTAGAGAAGGGTAGAAATACAGCTAGGTCACCTAGCAGCACAAGTTTGGAGCAGAGTAACAGTAGAACCTCTAAGAGGTGGGGCCTCATGAGAGGAAGTTTGGTCCCTGGGGGTTGCCCTTGAAGGAGATTTTGGGTCCCACCTCTTCCTTCCTCTCTTTTGCTTCCCTGCTGCCATGAGATGAGCAAGTTAGGTAGCAGGTAAACATAAGTGGTGAGAACATGGAATTTAATGGGTTATTTTTTGAAGATTCAGCCTACGTGCTAACTCTCACTCTGTCTTTGCAGCAGCTCACACAAGACCGTTCTGACCTAGCTGTGGTTTAAAAAGATAGCAGTGTGTTGCAACCCTTGACTCACAAGCTTGTTACTTTCTGGGTTGTACTTCCTACTTAGGGATTAGGAATGCAAATCTAAAAATTCCTCTATTGATAACAAACAGACATACAAAACAACAACAACAAAACAAAAAACAAAAAAAACAAGTAACCCTGATGATTCTGCTAGACCTGATTGAAAGAGGGCCTTTGTGATCTTTACTCAAATCAAAATGATCAAGAGTTGCCTTTGGGTAAAAACATGCGCAGAAGGGACTTTAAATCTGATACAGTCCTATTATCAGTTGAAAGTTAAGAGTGATGCTTGGGCAGAATTCTCCAAAACTTCCACTTCTGTCCCACTGAAATTGAGTTTACAAAGGAGTCATTCTCCTCTCTGAAAGGATCTGCTCTCTCCCTTGAGTCTTTTTTTTTTTTTTTAAGAAAGAGGGGGAGAGAGAGAGACAGAGAAATAGAGAATATATTTTGTTTTTCCATCTTACCTTCATTTCTCCAACATTTAGTTGTGTATGTGGTGCTGAGGTTCAAACTTGGGTCCTCGCCCTTGCCAGGCAAGTGCTCCAACCACTGAGCCACTGCTCCACCTCCTCCTTTGTGTCTTCTCTTGTATTTTTCTCTTCTAATAAACTTTGATCTACTTTTACTAAATCTTATGTTTTGGTTGAACCTCTCGTGCAGGAGTACAAAAGCCAAGAAAACAATGCAATCTCAGGTATCATCTTATCTCCATTATCAAGTGGCTTCCTATATCACACTATCACATGCTCCCACATGAGATACTGCCTCACCACAGCCCTAAAGCATGGTGACCAAGGACTGAAACCTCTGAAATCATGATCGATCCAAAGCAAACCTTTTGTCATTATAAGATTATTTACCTTAAGTTTATTTTATTGTGAGTTTTATTGTTATTGTTTGGTTGGTTGTTGGGGGGTTTTGTTGTTGTTGTTTAAAGAAAGAGGGACAGTGAGAAAGAGAGAGAGAGAAGCAATTTTATTTAGTTTTCCTGTGACTTTTGTTGCTCTGACACTCCATTGTGTACGTGGTGCTGGGGTTTGAACCCCTGTCCTCGCGCTTGCCAGGCAAGTTCTGTAACCACTGACCCACCACTCCAACCCCGTTGGTTGTTTTTTATTTGCTTTTGTTTTTGTTTTTGTTTTTTTACAGTGCTAGGGATTAAACCCAGGGCCTTCAGCAAGCACTCTACTGGTAAGATACATTCCCTGCCCTTTTTTAAAGTCATTTTGATACAGGGCCTTTCTAAATTGCCCAGGCCAACCTCAGATTTGCAGTCTTCCTGCTTCAGCCTCCTCAGTAACTGGGATTACTACACATGCACCATCATGCCCGCCTAACTCAGTTGTTTGTTACAGGGACTGAGGATGTAGCTTAGCAATAGAAACTTGCCTAGCATGCAAGAAGCCATCCCAGTACCATAAAAATAAAAATACAGTGAGAACAATCAGTTATTTGTTACAGTAATAGAAAATTGACCAATGAAGGCAGGAATAGATAAACAGTAGGCCTGCCAAGTTTAAGGCTAGTTTATATCAGGTTGCTCTGTGGTCATCCCACTCTGAATCCTTTGTAATCACTTGTCAAAGGATAAATTACAACAATTTAAAGATTTTGATTGGCTTTATTTGTAATTCTGGAATTGAGCAACATTTCATTGTGTAAAATAGAACATTTTGAGTGGTGGTACTAGGATTGAATCCAGGACTTCACACATGCTAAGCAAGCACTCTACCACTTAGCTACATCCCCAGAACTTTTTACTTGCTATTTTTTATTTTGAGACAGGGTCATATTAAGTTGCGTAGGCCCTGGCTAAGTTGCCCAGGCTGGGCTTGAGCTTGCAATCCTCCTGCCTCAGACTTGCAAATTGCTGGGATCACAGGCATGCACTACCATGCCTTGCCAGGAGTTCGGTCTTATATACAGAAAGAGGCTTTAAAGAGGCAGAAACAGAGAGCAAAAGGCAGATTGGTCATTTCAAAGTTACTTCTCTTGCAAAGCAGGGACTGGGAGACACAGTGATCAAAAATAACTGATTGATTAACATCGGGTTACTTCAGACTAACTTTTTTGGTGTACGGATTAAGGATTCATTATCATGCCAGTTGAAACTGGCCAGTTTGGAAAATATGATTGTTATTTCACTCTTCTTATTTCTTGGAAATCAGATAACAACTTAGTTTGGGTTTGGTAATATGAAACTTTAGTACAAGAGGTTCCATTTTAATTTTTGGTCAATCTGTTGGAGCCTAGTACAAGAGCTCAGTCCAAAACAATGGCCTTCTGTAACTTTTTAATACACCTAATGCCTAATGCGTTGGAACTGTGCAATAGTTCCATTTAGTGGAATTGCTCATCTTGGGTGGTCAGTTAGCCAAGGTACATGCCAATCTATGTGGCAAGCTAACATACTTGGACAAGGAGACTCATGCATGTCCACAGAGTTTATGTTGCTCCCTCATCATACACTTAACAAATGTTTATTAACTAGTATTTTCAAATTAGTCAACATCTAAACCATGCCCTGAAATATTCAGTGATATCACATTTCCTTAGTAACTGTACAAACCCAGAGTTAGGATCATCAAATCCAGGGAAACATTGTGGTGATCTTTAAGGCTCCCTCCTTATGTAATCAGAGAAATGTTTGTTTTTCAACCTACAGAGGGATTAGAAGAGGTCTTGATATAAAGTAATGAAAAAATTTAGTATATTATTCCCACATATACTTCTGCCTTTTGCATAAAAATTTAATATCAACTTCCATACCATTTAGGGATACTTGTTTAGAAGGTATGAACATGAAACCCTTGCTCTGTAAATCCCAGCCAGGAAGTAACTTTAGAACTTGCTCCTTGCATATTAGCAAACACGTATTTGAACAGACCAAATGAAAGGTCAACAGCTATTTTGAGTAGCAATACACTTTTCATTTATTTAGTGTGGGGAGTGAACACAGGATTTCTTATGTGCTACATGCACACTACCACTAAGCTACACCCTTACCCTGAGTGATAATATTCTAGATTTAAAGCCACAATAAAAACTTCCCCAACGTAAGCACAAAACTTACTGTGGCTAGGTACTCTAGTCAGTCTCATTACAAAAACTTCAGCCCCTGACTTCTCTTTCTTGGGTGCACTCTGGAAGCTGATGTGACACCTACTGGAACCGTGCTACCGGTTACATCAGGAGGAATTGTCGTTGTTACTTTGGGCAAATCAATAAAGAGAAAAAGTGAAACCTTCTGGTCTATAGAGGAGGGACTAAAATACATATTGAAATTTGATAATCCCTTAGCACTGCCTCTTGGGAAAGCCTGGGAAGAGGAGTTCCATGCTGCTGACTAACAATCCTAGAGGCTCTGAACAGAACCCAAACAATCCTACCTGCAGCTTGCCAGCCACATTTTAGCAGTTGGAGAGAAACAGTTTCACTTTCCTAACTACTCACACATTTCTTGCTGCATAATGGTACAGAATGGCTTGCCCAAGTTTAAATAGTTGGTTGAAATATATCTGACATTAGAATGCAAGTCTTCTCATTTTTAGTCTGGTGTGTGCCACAGTAGCACCTGCTCCCTTGGGCCTTCCTTTAGCATCTTTTTCCCTGTGGTGCTGGGGATTGAACCCAGGGACTTGTATAAGCTAGGCAAATGCTCTACCACTGAGCTACATTGATCCTACTGGCCAGCTTCCCAGGTAGCTAGAATTACTGGTGTGTGCCACTGTGCCCAGCTTCATCAGCATTATTGCTCACAGAAGAACACTGTTAAAATGCACTGTTATAAGAAAGTTCAAAAAGCCAAAAGATATATGAGAAAATGTTCTACATCATTAGCAGCAGAGAAATACAAATCAAAACCACACTGAGATTCCACCTCACTCCAGTCAGAATGGCAAGAATGAAGAACAGGAACAATAACAGACCCTTGAGGGGTTTTGGGGAGAAAGGAACACTAACACACTGTTGATGGGTCTACAAACTAGTATAGCCATTCTGGAAAGCAGTGTGGAGACTCCTCAAACAATTAGAGATGGAAACAGAGTACAACCCAGGTATCCCACTCCTGGGTATTTTCCCAAAAGAGCTAGAATCAGCTCATTACAGAGATACAGCT
>PVKS010008567.1:0-67702 GCA_004027875.1 Aplodontia rufa | reverse complement strand
AAAAAAAAGAAGTGTCAGGGTCAAATATGTAGCAAAAGTGCATCATTTATTTTAGTATCTCAAATAAAAACAAACTATATTTAATATCACCTTAAAGAATTCTCATGGCTTATATTTTTCCTATGAATTTCTTCTTGATTTATTTTAAGTTCATATAAAATCAACCAACTTACTATAACTTAAAACAGGATAGTTATGAGGAAAAAAAAGTTATAGTAGTTATTTTCTCCTGCAGTCCTTGTGGTAACAGATTAACTTAGTATTGCTTTTTCTGATATTTAGGGCTGGTACAATACCTTACCAGTCCTGGATTAAACATGACAAAAATAAAAAGAATCATGAAAGATACAGTGAAGTAAAGGTAATTAGAAACATATCCTGGGACCTATCAATCTATAATTTGACAGACAAATTTGAACACAACTGTGGATATAAAAAATTTAAATTACAAGTTATTCTGATGGAGCTCATCAAGTTACTTGGATGTCCCTATCCTTCAGTGCTTTAGCTTAAGAGTAAAATTTTATGAATGTAAATGGCCATAGCTTAATGAAAATCAAAAGGAAGTCTTATCTGCTTTACACAATAAAATCAAGTCGAATGACCAATTCATAGTAAAAGATACAATCAATCAAAAAATAAAATATTGAATTGTACTAATCAAGACCATATTTGTAAAAATATTGATTTTTACAAATTACGGTTGAGGATGATTTACATTTAATGTAATACCAATGTAATTTATTAACATATTTTCTTCAAATTACATTATAATATATTCACTAGATGGCATGTTCATTTTACAATGTATGAAGATACTTATTAATTTTTTTCTTTTTGCACAATTCTTTTCCCTAATATCCATTATAATGTTGTCTGTTTAGTTTTCACATTTGTAATTATTAATTTGTCACTGAATTATTCATTAAACTCTAGAAAAGAAAAATAATTTGCTGAATGTACTACAGAGATCCTTTTGTCATCTAAAATACAGAATTAAAACATGTAATTACTTAACTCTGGATAAATATTACCAACTATAATAGAGTTTCTCTATAAAAACTAAACAGAACTTATTTCTAATTTTTAATGCTTTATTCAAACAATATACATATTTATGGGGCACCATGTTTTATTTTGACACATGTATATATTGTCTAATATTCAAGTTAGGATAAGCTTATCTATCTCCTCAGTCATTTACCATTAAGTTGTGGTAAAAACATTTGAAATCCTTTGTTCTAATTTTAACCAAACTTTACTTAATCACATGCAGATCTTACAAAATTGGCAGGAAGGATAAATTTCCATCTACAAAATTCACATCTGTATTTCTTGATTTCTTTACCTTATAAGAAAATTAAAACTGCTCTTGAGAACCACCTTGTCAAAGCCTTGGATTATAACACAAAATGTCATATTGAAGGGATAGCAATTGGGGAAAATTGATTGGCACAGACATTCAATGGGTTGGAAGTTGCAATGATAAATGGGAAAGTCCTGGTTTGAGCACATGATTTCTGATAGACTAAAAAGCCTGTAAGGTTTTATAGAAAACCTAACTCTAGTTCATGATCATGAATCAATGGATATATAATATGAGCTCCAGAAAAAATAAAGCATATAGTTTCATCAGAGACAACATGATTTCATAAATGGATCTTATTACAGCAATTACAGAAATGAAGAGGGATGCTAAAGATTTTTCAGCTTAAATGTTTAAGAAGTTGAAATTCTGACATTTAGAGGGAAAGCTTCTGCTCAAAGCAAAGGTGACAAGGAATTCATAATTAACAGAGATAAAGTGAATAACATTTTACCAATTTAATTAGTAAAAAATAAATAAAAAGCAAAGTGAACAAGATCTGCAAAGATTAACATTTTATAACATATGCTTATTTTTCAAGGCATAAAACAATAATATTTCTGCAGATAATCAATGTCAGGTTAGGGAGCACTCAGTATTCACCTGTACTCATCTCTAACCAAGTGGAGCATGACTTTGGTACATTAGAGAGTAAAGTGAAGGGCCAAGTATAACTGAAATAGCCTGCAAAGTAAGACACAGTAGTGCTCCTACTCTAGCCTCTTGAAAGAAGTCATGGGGCTCTGGGTATGTTCTTATTATTGATTGGATCCAATCACCTCTAATGACCAAGTTATTCTGTCAACTTTTAAATAGACCTTTATATTAAGTACAGAGAAACAAAAGCATAAAAACCAATTGTAAAAGAAAAGGTATACATAAAATGATTTAGAATTTGGGAAGTAATCACCACCATTCATCAAATATCTGTGGAAATAGAAATATCATCTTCAGGCTGTGAAATAATGCAAAGTATTAGTACAAATTTCTTCATGTTTGACTATATATTTAATGATTAAAAACTACATATTACTGGTAAATATGGTCGTAGTAATAGACATTAAATTTTTTAATCAGCATTTGTATGGATAATCTACAGAGTATTTGCTAAATATGACTATATAACAGATTACTGTTGCTAATAACATTGATATTCCATGTTTCTCAAGATTTTTGTAACTAAAGTTGTAGCTGTAATCATCATTTTAGATGTCTCATCAGAAGTTTATTTTATTTTATTTATTTATTTATTTATTTTTAACTTTATTTGTTAAACATGGTCTAACAATTAGGAGGGATTCATCATCAAACAATCAAGAACAAATGTATAATGACAGAACAAGTCAAGGCTGGTGCCATTCCATGGTTCTCCCCTTGAGTTTCCCATAGTTCCATGTTTCCCCCTACTTAAACGCCAAGTTAATTGAACTGCTCATGGAAGTCAGAGGTTACCCTCTGATTAGATTCTCCCATACTCCCTCCCTCCAGTCTCCTTCCTATTCCCTTCTCCCCTCCCTACATCCCCTAGCATCCTAGGCAAGGTTCCCAATGATTGTGTAAACATTCATACATGTTGAGGTAATTGTTAGACTAGCCATCTATCATACTGTTTCTGCTTGTATTCTACCTTCCACAAATAAGAGAAAACATTTGGCCCTTGAGTCTCTGAGTTTGGGATACTTCACTTAGCATATTTTTTTTCATTTCCATCCATTTGACTGCAAATGCCATAATATCTTATTCTCTAATGACCTAGTAGTATTCCATTGTATATATGTACCAAAGTTTTTGAATCTACTCCTCAAGTGAGGGGCATCTGGGTTGGTTCCATAATTTAGTTATAGTAAATTGAGCTGCTATAAACACTGAAGAAGCTGTATCTCTATAATAGGCTGATATTAGCTCTTTTGGGAAGATATCCAGGAGTGGGATAGCTGGGTCAAAAGGCCTGATTTTTGAGGAGTCTCCACACTGCTTTCCAGAATGGCTGTACCAGCTTACAGTCCCACCAGCTATGTAACAGTGTTCCTCTTTGCCCACATCCCCTCTAGCATCTGTCATTGTTCCTATTCTTCATTTTTACAACTCTGACTGGAGTGATGTGGAATCTCAGTGAAGTTATGACTTACATATCTATTATTTCTAGTGATGTGGAGCATATTCTCATATGTCTGTGAGCTTTTTGGACTTCCTCTTTAGAGAAACTTCTTTTTAGTTCCATAGCCAATTTATTAATTGGATTATTTGTGATTTTGAAATTTAGTTTTTTGAATTCTTTGTATATTCTGGATATTAGCCCCCTATTCAAGGTGTAGCCTGCAAAAGTTGTCTCCCATTTTATAGGTTCCCTCTTGAAATTCTTGACTAAATCTTTAGCTGTGCAAAAACGTTGTAGATTAATTTCATCCCATGCATTCACTCTTGCCTTTACTGTTTGCGTCATGGGAGTTGTTAAGGAAGGCAGTGCCAACCCCTATGTCATGTAATGTTGATCCCACTTCTTTTTGAAGCAACTGTAAATTGTTTTAATAAATTGTAATAAATTGTCTTCTCTTATTTCATACAAATTTGAGTATTGCTTTTTCTATATCCATGAAGAATGACATTGCTATCTTGATCGGAATTGCATAAAATCTGTACAGGGCCTTGTGTAAAATTTTCAGTTTGATGATACTGACTCTACTTGACCATGAACATGGAACATTTTTCCATCTACTCAGATACTCTGCAAATTCTTTTTTTTATTTTTATTTTTGAACAACCATACAAGTTTTTAACAAAATAATATAAAATGTATATAGTTTCTGGATACTAGATCTAGCCCCAGAAGTGCCCCCCCAATTACACACCCATATCCATCCCTTCTCTTACCCACAATATCTCTAAAAAAGTAATAGATTGTATAATATTACGCCTTATCTGGATTTAACACTTGATAATAGACCACCTTACTGAATGGCCAGGGTCTAGTTCCAACCTTCATGGATGAGTAGAGACATTCGACCCTTGGTTCTCTGGGTTAAGCTGATTTTACTCAGCATAATTTCTTCCATAGCCATCCATTTACCTTCAAAGGCTGCAATATCATTGTTTCTAATTGCTGTGTAAAATTCCATGGTATATATGTACCACAGTTTTTTGATCCATTCATCCAGTTAGGGACATCTGGGTTGTTTCCATAGTGTAGCAATAGTAAATTGAGCTGCTATGAACATAGATATTGCTATGTCACTATAATGTGCTGATTCTAAATCCCCTGGAAAGATACCCAGGAGTGGAATAGCAGGGTCATATGGTGAGCTCATAAATAGTTTTTTGAGGATTCTCCACACTGCTTTCCAGAGGGGCTGTACCAGCCTGCATCTCGACCAACAGTGTGTTAGTGTGCCTATCTCTCCACAGCCCCTCCAGCATCTATTAATGTTTATTTTCTTCATCTTTGCCATTCTGACTGGGGTAAGGTGATATCTTAATGTGGTTTTCATTTGCATTTCTCTGATTACTAGTGATTTAGAGCACTTTCTCATGTATTCATTGGCTTGATCAATGTCCTCTGTTGAGAAATTTCTATTTAGCTCTTTGGCCCATTTATTAATTGGGTTGTAGCTGAGATTTCTGAGGATTTTGTAGATTCTGCATATGAGGCCCCTGTCAGAGGAATCATAGCCCACGCTTCTCTCCAATTCTGTAGGAAACCTCTTGACTTTTATGATTGTTTCCTTGGCAGTACGAAAGCTTTTTAGCTTTATGGCATCCCATTCACTGATTTTTGACTTTACTTCCTTCACTTTTGGAGACCTGATGAGAAAGTCTTTGCCTACTCCCAAATGCAGAAGTGTTGGACCTCATTTGTCTTCTATCAGTTGCAAGATAGCTGGTTTAATTCCTAGCTCCTTGATCCATTTTGTTTTGATTCTCATACAAGGAGAAAGATATGAATCTAATTTCAACTTTCTGCAAGTGGTTTACCAGTTTGTCCAGCACCATTTGTTGAAGAGGCTGTCACTCCTCCATGTAATATTTTGCCTCCCTTTGTAAAAAATCAGATGTTTAAAGATTTGAGTGTTTGTTTTAGGGTCTTCTATTCCATTGATCTTCTTTCCTATCTTGATACCAGTACCATGCTGTATTTGTTACTACGGCTCTATAGTGTAGTTTTAAATCTGGTATGGCAAAATCACCTGTTTCATCTTTCTTGCTTAGTAGTGTTTTGGCAATTATTGATTTCTTATTGTTCCAAATGAATTTGAGAATTGCTTTTTCTATGTCTGTAAAGAACGACATAGGTATCTTTATAGGGATAACATTAAATCTATATAAAGCTTTCGGTAGAATGGCCATTTTTATTATATTAATTCTGCCTAACCAAGAGCATGGAACATCTTTCCATCTTCTTAGGTCGTCTTGGATTTCATTCTTCAATGACCAATAGTTTTCGTTGAAGAGAACTTTGATTTCCCTTGTAAGGTTAATTCCCAAGTATTTTATTTTTCTCGAAGATATTTTGAATGTAACTGATTTCCTGATTTCTTCATCAGACCTATTATTATTAGTGTATAGGAAAGCTATTGATTTGTGGGTGTTGATCTTGTATCCTGCCACATTGTTAAATCTATTTTTGAGTTCACACAGTTTACTGATGGAATTTTTTGGATCTTCCAGATACAGGATCATGTCATCAGCAAGAAGAGAGAGTTTGACTTCCTCTCTTCCTATTTTTAATCCCTTTGATTTCTTTCTCTTGCCTAATTGCTACAGCTAGGATTTCAAGAACAATATTGAATAAAAGTGGTGAGAGCAGATAATCTTGTCTTCTTTCTGATCTTAGTGGAAATACTTTCAGCTTTTCTCCATTTAGTATTATACTAGCTAAGGTTTTAGCATATATAGCCTTTACAAAGTTCAGAAATGATCCTTTGAACCCCATCTTCTCTAGAGTTTTGAACATAAAAGCATGATGGATTTTATCAAAGGCCTTTTCTGTATCCAATGAGATGATCATATGATTTTTGTCCTTGATTCTGTTTAAGTGGTGAATTACATTAATTATTTTGTGTATGTTGAACCACCCCTGCATTCCTGTGATGAAGCCCACTTAATCATGATGGATTATCTTCTTGATAAGTTTTTCAATACGGTTTGCTAGCACTTTATTAAGGATTTCTGCATCCAAGTTCATAAGGGATATTGGTCTGTAGTTTTCTTTTCTTGATGTATCCTCATCAGGTTTTGGTATCAGAGTTATGGTTGCTTCATAAAAAGTGGATGGGAGCATTCCCTTCTTTTCAATTTCTTGAAATATCTTAATAAGGAGAGGTGTTAGTTCCTCCTCAAAAGTGTGGTAAAAATCAGCTGGGAAGCCATCAGGTCTTTGGCTTTTCTTCTTTGGTAGACTTTTAATTGCAATATGGGTTTCAGTGCCTGTGATTGGGCTATTTTGGAATTCAATATCCTCCTGATTCAATTTAGGGATGTTGTGAGTGTCAAGAAATTTATCCATTTCTTCCAAATTATCTAATTTGGAGAAGTATAAGTTTTCAAAATATGATTTTATAATTTGTTGGATTTCCATGGGGTTGGTGGTGATCATTCCCTTTTCATTGGAGATTTTATTGATTTGCTTAATTTCTCTCCTTCTTTTGGTTAGATTCATTAGGGGCCTATCTATCTTGTTTATTTTTTCAAAGTACCAGCTCTTTGTTTCATCAATTCTTTTTATTGTTTTTTTGTTTTGTTTTGTTTTCAATTTCATTGATTTCAGCTCTGATCTTGATTATTTCCTGTCTCCTGCTGGCTTTGAGGTTACATTGATCTTTCTTTTGAAGGACTTTGAGATGAAGCATAAGCTTATTTATTTAGGATCTCTCTTCATTTTTAATGTGGGCACTCAGTGCTATGAATTTTCCCCTTAAGGAAGCTTTCATGCTTCCTTCAATATGTTGGGTCTTCGTTTTCCTTCTCTTCTAAGAATTTGTGGATTACTTCTTTCATGTCTTCTTGGATCCATTCTTCATTTAATAGGGTATTATTCAATCTCCATGAATCTGTTTGTTTTCTGTTATGATTATTGCTGTTGATCGCTAGGGTCATAGCATTGTGGTCTGAAAGGACACACAGGATGATGTCTACTTTTTATATTTGCTGAGTTTATCTTTATGAACCAGAATATGGTCTATTTTGTAAAAGGATCCATGTGCTCAGAGAAGAAGGTGTATTCTGCTAACTTGGGATGGAAAATTCTATATATGTTTATTAAGTCCATTTATTTTATGGAGTTATTTAGGCTGGAGATTTCTTTATTGATTTTTTGTTTTGATGATCTGTCTAATGGTGACAGCGTAGTATTGAAGTCTTCCAGTATTATTGTGTTGTGATCCACGAGAGGTTTGATGTCATAAAGTAATTTATTCACGTAGTTGGATGCATTGTTGTTTGGAGAGTAAATATTAACTATGGTTATTTCTTCCTGTTGAAAGGTTCCTTTTAGTATTAAATAGTGGCCTTCTTTATCTTTTTTGATTGATTTATGGTTGAAATTTACTTTGTCGGGTCGGATATAAGTATAGCGACACCGGCTTGTTTTCTTGGGCCGTAAGCATGGTAGATTTTTTTCCATCCTTTCACCCTTAATCTGTGGATGTCTTTGCCTGTTAGGTGAGTTTCTTGTAAGCAGCATATGGTTGGATTTTGTTTTTTGATCCAGTCTGCAAGTCTGTGTCTTTTGAGTTGTGCATTTAGACCATTCACATTCAGTGTTAAGATAGAAGTGTGTAATTGATTCATAGTCATTGTGTCTTATTTAGCTAGTTCTGTGGTTCCCTTCATTAGTTCTTGCTGGGTAATACTGTCACTGAATTTCTTCAGTTTGTGGGTTTTGGGTATCAAGTGCTTGTTCTTCTGTCTGGAGTATTTCCTTGAGAATTCTTTGTGGGGCAGGTTTTCTGTTGACAAATTCTGCCAGTTTTGTTTTATCATGGAAAGTTTTTATTTCTCCATCAAATTTGAAGCTGAGTTTTGCTGGGTATAGAATTCTAGGCTGCATGTTGTGGTCATTTATATGTTGAAAGATATTATTCCAAGACCTTCTTGCTTCCAGTGTCTGGGTTGAGAAGTCACAGACAATTCTTATTGGCTTGCTTCTGAATGTGATTTGGCATTTCTCCCTTGCTGCTTTTAATATAGTTTCCTTGATGTCTCTGTTGTACATTTTGAATATGATATGTCTTGGTGAGTTTCTCTTTTGATTAGGCCTATTGGGTGTCCTGTAAGCTTCCTGGATGAGCATGTCAGATTCTATTTTTATGTGGGAAAAGTTTTCTTTTATGATCTCTTTGAGAGTATTCCTCATACCATTACTGTGTGTGTCTCAATTTCTTCCTGTATTCCAATTACTCTCAGATTGTTCCTTCTCATTTCATCCCAGGCGTTCTTGAAATACTGATTATGATCTTTTAATTCTTTTTCTTTTTTGGTGTCATTGAACTCTAGCTTGATCAACCTGTCTTCATTATCAGAAGTTCTTTCTTCAATAGCAGAGGTTCTATTTTCTACTGAAGTTAGTCTATGATTGAATTCTTGAATGGTCCCTCTCATGTCATTGACTGCATATTTGAGGTCTGTAACTTCCTTTTTTGAGAGAATCTATTTTTTAATAATAGAGTCTTTCAACTCTTGAGTTTTCTCAGTTATTCCCTTCATTATCTCTTCTTTTAAGTTGTTGTTCCATTTTGTTATCAGCTCATTGATATATTGTTCTAGATTTTCATCCCAGTCCCTGGCCATAGCCCCCTTACCAGGGGGTTTTTTGGGATTGATGTGAACCTCTTTGAGTTTGATTCCTCAAATCTGAAGAGATTCTTTTCTATTATTTGCCAGGTGAACCCTTTGTGGAAGCAATCCAAGTTTTGGTAGTTCTTTTTTCCTGTCTTCTGTCTTAAGGACTAAGCTGTTGGATTGGGGGATCTGTCCCAACCTTACTTGAAATGGGATTTTGTCAGGAGAGTTGATTTCAAAAGACAACCCCCTTTACTCTGAACTATTTGTTACCATTACAGAATTCCAAAACCTCATGCGCTAGTATTGTCAATATGTACAACCAAAGCTAGCAATAAACAGTAGTAAATCAGTTATTTAGCCCAAACTATAATGGACTTCTGAATTCAGCCTATGCAACTAGTGTTAGGGATAATCAATACTTTTGGTGACACTGGTAAGTTACTAGTACATATGTCAGATTTCAAGAACAAATAAGTGTTACTCAGATTAACAATTACAACAGTAATAGTTACACAGTCTTAATAATGGGGGTTTGAAGAGAGTTAACTAATTTGGAGTCAGAAAGGGGGTTAATGCTGGTGAAATTAAGAGAGGAGATTATATATACCAATTATGTACAGTGAGAAAGTGGAGGAGGTAAAGAATTTGCTGTAGAAAGAAAAATAAAATGCTAAGAGGAAAACATTTGAAGAGAAAAGAAAATATAAAGGAGAAAAGAAAGAAGTAGAAAAGAAAGTACAGATCCAAAGGGAAGCTAGGATAGCTGTGGACTAATATAGGAAGGGTAAAAGAGTTATTACTAATATTTGGGTGATCATTTAAGGGAAGAAGTTATCCCTGAGAATTATGCTACTCAGGCATAAAATATTTCAAATACTATAAGCACTGACCAGAATCCTTCTTCTCAAGAATGAGAACAGGGCTAGACAGGATGGATAAGGGGGAATCAGAGAGATGATAAATAGGGACAAAAGAAAAGAGAAAGAAACCTAAAAACAGGCTATCAAAACAGGAAGAAAATTATTGTTAATTTTTTCCCTAAGAGAAGAGAGAAAAAAGAAAGAAAGAAGAAAAAAATGGAAGAATAGGGGTTAATCGCCCCTCGAAGTTAGCAGAGCAGGGAAATACAAACAACTAGAGTTTTTATATATTGGAGAACCAGTAAACTCTTCCAGGTATTGCCTTGGCACACATCTAGAACATGAAATCAACAGCAAACAGAGAAAAAAAATACTAATAGGAAAACCTTGGAAGTTTAGCTATTAAGAGTATCTCGGTTCTTTCAGGGATTGGATCTTCTATTTCTGGCTGGATATGAAAGGCTTTATCTTTCAGTTGGGGCTTTCAGGGGATCTGAAAGTCAGAAGTCATTATGTTATCAAAGCTCCATCTGCAGGTAGTTGTCGAAATTGACTTCTGTGATCTCTGAGGTGGGGCCAGCAGATCCGGGCGCTTAACAGGGAATGTCCTTCTGTCTATGGTGGAAGTGATTAACGCTGTGCCATATTCCGCGTTACTCCTCTGACCCCAACCCCTTATGAGAAAAGGATTCAGGGCCCGGGCCAAGCCTTCTGCTCCTGAATCTGCCTGTGATCTGCTGCTGGCTCCAGGCGCAATTTTAAGAGCCTATTTTGGAGACCTATGGAGGGCTTGTCCAGGACAGGGAGTGTGGGTTTAAAGATGGATGCTCTGCTCCCCCACCCTTGCAGCTCCCACACCTGCTTCAGGGCCTGAGCCAAGCCTTCTGCTCCTGATTCAGCCTGTGGTCTAGGCAGGCTCCAGACACAGTATTAAGAGCCTCCTTTGCAAACCTAGGGAGGTCTTGCCCTGTTTGGGTGGGGAGTGTGAAATGCAACAAAGGGTTAAAAGATGGATGCTCAGCTCCCACACCCTTGCAGCTCCCACACCTGCTTCTGCAACGCAATCTGCTGCTCTGTGTCTCTATGCAAGCAGTTTCCAGACACTAATCTTGCCGCCAGACAGAGAACAGGCCAGGGAAGAGACTTTGCAAGAACGCTTTTTTTAAAGCACTGCGAGTTTTCTGTGCCATTGTGATCGCAGGCGGCGGGTCCCCTCACCCCAGTCGCGGGCGGAACCTAAGTAAGAGAGAGTGGCCGCAGCCACTGCCGCTTCTCAGCCGGGATGGAAAAGAACAGCGATCCCTAAGTCACTTCTAAGTCACTGCTCCTCAAAATCACTGAAAAGATTAAGACTGGTGATTCATATTTCTAATCCCCCAAACACACCTCAAAATACTGGAGAAAAGCTGGAGATTTCCTGATCAGTCTCGGAGGTGCTGTGGAAGCCTTTTCTCTTCAGATAACCATCTTGGACTCCATCCTGCAAATTCTTTTTTTAAAGTTCGATAGTTTTCATTATATAGGTCTTTATTCACCAAGACATATCATATGTAAAATGATTAACAGAGAAACTAAAGAGAGAATTCTAAAAGCATATAGAGAGAAGTCCAAATCATGTTCAGAGGCAGATCAATTAGAATCACTATCAATTAGAAAACAGAATTTGAAGCACACAATTTTAATTTCAAGTAAAAATCCTCATAAATCAGGAGTGTGTCAATCACATACTAGTTGTGCTCTTCCCATCATTTTAGGTTAAAAATTGAAAACAACAGAGCCACCCAAGTTCTGTATTTAATGAGAGAAAAATTGTTTGATAATTAAACAATTCCCCCCTCACACACACATAAAAAAAGCAGTTCAGCATTTTATTTGAATTATCTGCCTATTTCAGGAAAATCTCATTCTGGATGGCTGGATGGTCAGCATTCTTCTTTCTCAAACCTTTTTTAGGGACTATGAAAAGCCTTGCATGTCCCATTATCACTGGCAAGCGGGGATGAACTTCTTCATTTACATCATTATCAGTACAGAGTTAATTTCAATGTATCCTCACATTCTGTTATCCAAATCAAGGTTCCCATTTCACATCAAAGCAATTTACAGGGGATAGGAGCAAACAGGAATAAAATAAAGGCTAACTTGTTATTATAATGTGGGCTAAAACACTTAATTTTAAACTGAAAGAGGGGAGGGTGTGTAGATGATCTTCAAAATTACAGGAAAGAGGCATGAAAGTAAACCTCTTGATACAAGTTTTATAAAGATCATGTATAAGAAATCAGTTTTTTTCTGAGTTCTGAGTAAAAAGGTTTTGGTACAACAGCCCTTACATGAGGCTTATTAACATTCTTTGAAAATAAAGATTACTGTGTAAAATAGAAAGAACTCTATAAATGGACTAAATTAAAGAGAGGAAAAGGAAAAGATTCCAGGGGGGCCAACCTGGATCTGCAATTAGATTTGACTTTCTCAAATATGAGGATGTATACATTAAATCATCTGTAATTTACAGGCATATTACCAAACATTGGGTTTCTGGACACCAAGGTGGGGACTGAAAACAAACCACCACTTCATACACAATAGGCTGTGTACTTTAAAACAGAATCATGTCTCAAATCACCAAGTTTGTTAATGGAACATTTTCTTCCCTTAAATGTGACTATACAATAGAAAAATAGAACTACAAAGTGAGGTGTGGGATGGTAGTTTTCCCTATAATTTATTAGAAATTCAAACTCAGAAATTAGGTGAAAGTAGAACTAGATTATAAAATAGTAAAAAGTCTATAAGGAAAAGCTATAAATTCATAGATAAAGCTATATTAAGCCAGTATGACTTAAAATTCATAATCTAATTGCTGTGAATATTATAGAAGCCAATAGTTTCATTTGTTATGGCAGCAGGGATGAGGTCTACAAAGCACATTTGGGAAAAATACAAAATATATATTCAAATAATGACATTTAAATTGGCAAATTACAGAAAAAATAAGTTCTTATATTGTTTTTGCAAGTATGAAAATGATACTGTATTCTCCTTTCATAAAGAATTAAAATTTTTATTATAGGGAACAAATTAAACTAAGTTTTTGTTTGTTTAATTAATATATATCTCTTTCCTTTTGTAAAATGAAGCAGAGACTAAAAGAATATTTATAAACTTTCATGTAACTTAGAAATTTAAATTTTTATGTTCTGTATTTGATAATATATTTCCAATTTCTTGTAGTTTTATAAATAAGAAAATGATCTCTCCTTTCTAAAAGCATTTCAAAGACATAGATGAGCCATAATATAAAATATTATATGATATATGCCTTGATATAAATAGCCTTTATAGATATATACTTTGTTAACAATAATTCATACAAGTATATATTTTCATAAATGGAAAGAAAAATAAATTTGATGCTTATGCATCGTGAGACACTTTTGAAAAAGAAAACTTACTGATGACACTAAAATAATGGTTCAACATTTCTGAATTTTCAGTATTTTTTCACTGTATTGCTTTTTATGTTCTTGTCTACCACATGCATATGTGTGAAATAAGCAATTTAAAAATTGAGTTTCATAACAGGTGAAAATTTTACAAGAAGTATATATGTTATCTTTTGAAGCTGAATAACTCCAATTTAAAAATAAAAATTTACATTTATATGAAAAATATGACTTAGTAACATTTTCATTAAATCAAAAATGTATCATTAAAATCTTTTTTTTCTTTCAAATGTAATATTTCTTAGGGTTTATAACTATTTAGCTGGGAAATGTTCAATTGAAAAATATTTTCAAGCTCCAGTACATATGTAGTATATGGTAGTAGAGAATTTACTAAATATTTCATTTTATAATCTAAAATAGTAGGTTCTTATAAGGTACACAGGACATTAGTTGATGATTGAATATGACTAGAAAATAACTTTTCAATCACATACCATCATATGAGACCCTTTTTCTTGGAAAAGTTGCTTGTTTTTTTGGCAAATAGGTGGATGTGAGCCAGGCATTTGTAATACAATGTCCCTTTTCCATTCTGGGCCTATAGAACCTCTGAACTTCCAGTTGTTTAACTTCTTAGGAACGTGGATGTATCACTTTTTTCTCAGATTTGATCATATTCCATTATTGCATTTGGCTATCTTATTGTGAGAAAATTTTGTATTATAAAGATCGTATGATATGAATCATATATAAATATATTGTTTCCAGTCTTCATGCAGCCTATACATTTCACTGTAAAATGATAACTCAATGATTTTTTAAATTTGCAAAATAAAACAATGCTTTTAAAAAAAATTGGTCAAAGTGCACACTTGTTGAAACTGTCCTCTCTTATAACTCATTCACTCTATCATTTTGTTACTGAATGTTTAAAGCATATTTTACTTCTCCACACAAAACATTTAAGGAGAACAAACGCATATTTAAATCCATGTCAAAGTACTTCCTTTTTTTTTCTTTTAGAGAGAAGGAAAGTGAGAGAGAGAAAGAGAGAGACATAGAGAATCAATTTTTATTGAGTTTTTCACATGGCTTTTGTTGCTCTGACACTTAGTTGTGTATGTGGGTGCTGGGGTTTGAACCCTGTAATTGCTGAGCCAGCACTCCAACCCAAAGTATTTCCTTTTTATTGGACCATATTAATTATATAGAGTGGTAGATTTCATTTTGGCATATTTTTACACACAGAAAAACATAATTTGATCAATTTATCTCTTTGGTACCTTTTTCACACTCTTCTCCCCATTTCCCTGATCCCCTTCTACTACCTTATGACCTACCTTCTACTTTCATGGTGTCTTTTTTTTCTAAAATCTTTTTCCCTCTACCTTTCACATACAACAGAAGACAGTTAAAAAAACTTCTCTGAAATTGTTTTATTTCACTCAAAATTATCATCTTCAATTCCATCCATTTTCCTGCAAATGACATAATTTCATTCTCCGTTGTGACCAAATAAAACTCTATTCTTTATGTATAATCACCTCTTCGCTATCCTCTTCAGCATTCATATGCTGATGGACATCTAAGCTAGTTCCAGAACTTGTTAATCATGAAAACTAGGTATCCATGTATCTTTCAAATATTCTGACTTGAATGGGATAGCATAAAATTAAAATGATTCTACAGAGCAAATGGAAAAACTAACAACCTGAATTCTTATGGATAAGTACCAAGGAATGGAAGAGCTGGATCACACAGCGGTTTCATTCCTCGTATTCTGAGGTTCCTCCATACTTATTTCAGTATGGTTTACCAATGTGCAATCCCATAAACACTGTATGACTCCTTTGCATCCTTAAACCCTTGAATTTTAACCAGAATTTACTGTTATTTGTAGTCCTTATGATTCCATTCTAACTATATTAAGATGAAATTTCAGTATAGTTTTGAATTTAATTTCCTTGATAGCTAAATATATTGAATGTTTTTTCATATATTTGTTGGTTATACTTTTTTGAGATGTGTCTTTTAAGTTCATTTGTCTATTCATTGCTTGGGTGGTTTCTATAATACTGAGTAATACTGAGGGCTTTTGTTTTTTTTAGTTCTTTATACATTCTGGATATTATTACTTTGTTGGAAGATTAGCAGGCAAAAAATTTCTCTGATTCTATAGATTATCTCCTCAGTCTGTTAAATTTTCCCTTTGCTTTGCAGAATAATTTTATTTTTTATGCTATCCTATTTATTGATTCTCTCATTTCCAGACTTCCAGGGATCTTACTGAGGTTTTGTTTGGACATACATATTGAAGGACAATCCTAAGTTTTTCTTCTAATAGTTACAAGTATCTGGTCTTATACTTAGATTTTTTTGTTTCATTTTTAGTTGGTTTTTGTGAAGTATGAGAGACAGGGATCTACTTTTAGTATTCTACATTTGAATATCCAGTTTTCCCAGGACCATTTGTTAAAAAGGCTTTTTTCTCCAGTGGATATTATTTTGAGCACCTTTGTCAAGAATCTGATAATTTTAACTATTGAATCTTGTCTCTGTTGCTCCTCTTCTGTTCCATTGCCCTGAGTTTGTTTTCATGTCAGTATCACAGTTTTTGTTACTATAATTCTGTAATATATAATTTGAGGGCAGCTACTATGATGTCTGTAGCTTTCTTTTTTGCTCAAGATTACTTTGGCTATGCTGGGTGTTTTGTTCTTTCATATATATTTTGAAATTTTTCTAGTTCTGAGAAGAATGTCATTAGTATTTTGATGAGGACTACACTGAATCTGTAGATCACTTTTGATAGTATGGCCACTTTAACAACATAATTCTGTCAATTCATGAACAAGGGAAGAATTTTAATTATTGGGTGCCTTATTTGATATTCTGTAATTATACCTACAGGGGCTTTTCACCTCTTTAGTTATTTAGTTAGATTTGTTTCTAAGTATTGTAGTTTGTTGTTTTTTTTTTTTGGATACTATTAAAATAGCATTGTTTCCCTGAGTTCTTTCTCAAAGGATTAATTAGTGGTGTCCAGAAAAACTATTGATTTTTAAATGTTGGTTTTGTAAACTGCTGTGTTAAATTTGTTAAGTCTGGTGATTTTTTAGGGTCTTCTTAGTATCATGTCATGTGTACCGAAGGGAAAATTTGACTTCTTCATCTCCTATTTGTATCCATTCTCTACTGAATAGGAGTTGTGAAAGTAGGCATCCTCATTTTGTTTCTGATTATAGAGGAAATGCTTTCTGTCTTTCCCCTTTAAGTGTGATGTTGGTATTGAGTTTGTCATATACAGCTGTTGGGGTGTAGCCTTCACCCCCATTTCAACAGCTGCCCTAGTGGGATCTTGTTACTATTTCCATAAGTTCCTTCTGGAAGGGCTGCTAGGTCCTGCTTTGTTAAGCTTCCAATTGTTATGCAAAATGAAGATTAGAGTGGGTTGGAATGTTCTGCTACCTAGTTGTTTGTCTGTACTCAAAATCTACATAACCCCTGGCAACTCCCTTAGAAGGATTATTGATTCCTTGGCTGTCTCCCCTCCTCCCTATATAAAAACCTGTGTGCCTTAATAATAAATGGATTCTGGGCTGCCGTCAGCTGCATGTGGTTGACTCGTTTCCCTGGCTGGGAGGGAAGGGGTCCCTGGACGAGGAGGGGTCCAGGTTCCAGCCCTCGGCACTCATCTCCTGATCGGCTCCCGGGGGACAATCCAGCTCCCCACACACAGCCTTTATGATATTTAGTTAAGCTCCTTCTATTCCTAATTTCCTAAGGATTTTTATCATAAGGCTATGTATGCCCCTACTCAGATATCATGTGACTTTTGTCCTTGATTCTATTTATGTGGTGTATTGTATATTTTTATTTGCAAATGTTGAACCATCTTTCTATCACTGGGATTAAAACAACTTGATTATGATCTATGATCTTTTTAACATTGCTGAATTAATTTTTCTAAAAATTTAGTAAAGATTTCTTTTATCTATGTTCATCAAGGGTATTGGTTTATAGTTTTCTCTCAGAAAAGTAACCTTATTTGATTTTGGAATCACGGTGATACTTATTTATTTCATAGAATGAGTTTGGAAGGTTTTTTCCCCATTTCTTTTTTGTTTTTAGTGGTGCATTATAGTTGTATATAATGGTGGGATTTGTTGTCACATATTAATGAATGCAATCCAGCAATGTAATTTGATCAATGTACCCCCTCCCAGTACTTCTACACCTCCCTCCTCCTATCATCTGGTCCACTGCCTCTGTTTCCAAGTCGTATATTTTTCCTAATATATCCAAGTATACTGAAACAATTCTTATACATATGAAGAGCATTTTATATACATGACAATAGTATACATGATATACTTATAAAAGCTTGGAGTGTACCTTGTTTAAATCAGTTCCATCATTTCCCCTTCTTCCTCCCACACCTTGTTCTTTATAGACATATTTGACACTGGGATTAAACGTTTATATTTTTGTAAAAGCATGCAGTATATCTTATTCTAATGCAGTCCTCAATATCCCCCAATACCCTGTACTTTCTTTTTCCTCTATTGGTCTTCTTGGTATTTATTAAATGACTTCTTTCCCATCAATTATATATTGATGAGATTCACTGTGTTATGTTCGTATTTGGACATGAGCAAGTTAAGTCTGATTCCTTCCATTAACTTCCCCAATTTATTCTTCCTTCCTCCATTTCCTTCTGTATTGACTATTCCTGCTATTTTATTTATTGTGGGTTAGTCCACATATCAGAAAGAACATTAACTCAACGTTGATTTTCTCAGACTGACTTAATTCACTTAGCATGATTTCCTACACTTTCATGCATTTGCCAGAAAATGACATAAGGTCATTCATCCTTGCAGCTGAGTAATACTGTATTATGTGTATATGCCACAATTTCTTTATTCATTCATCAGTGGAAGGGCAACTTATTTGGTTCCATAGCTTAGCTATTGTGAACTATGCTTTTACAGACATTGATGTGGGTACTACCACTGTAGTATGCTGCTTTTAGATCCTTTGGATATATAACAAAGGGTGGGATAGCTGGGTTAAATGGTGGATCCATTTCTAGTTTTTTAAGGAATCTTCAAACTGTTTTCCAGAGTGGATATGCCAGTTTTCAGTTCCACCAACAATGTATAAGTTTCACCTTTTCCCCACAACCCTGCCATTCTAACTGTAGTGTTGTGAAGTCTCAGTGTAGCTTTAATTTGTATTTCTCTAATTGCCAGAGATGTTGAGTATTTTTTCATGTATATGTTGACAAATTTGTATTTCTTCATTTGAGAAGTGTCTATTTCCTTTGCCCATTTATCTATTGGGGTTTGTGTTTATTTGGTGTTAAGTTTTTCAAGTTCTTTCTATATTCTGGATATAAATGGAATTCTGTCTGAGCTGTATAGGGAAAATATTATTTCACATTCTGTAGGTTCTCTTTTCATGCTCTTATTTCCCTTGCTATGAGGCAGCTTTTCAATTTGATGATATCTAATTTATTGTTTTTTCTTTTTACTACTTGTGCTTTGGGGGTTTTGTTCAGGAAGTCAATTCCTGAGCCAATGTGTTGGAGCGTTGATCTGACCTTTTCTTCTAGTAGGTGCAGGGTTTCTGGTCTAATTTCTAGGTCTTTGATCCAGTTTGAGTTGAGTGTTGTGCAGGGTGAGAAAGATTGGTACTCATTTTACTACATATGGATTTCCAGTTTTCCCAGCACCATTTGTTAAAGAGACTGACATTTCTCCAACATAAGTTTTTAGCTCTTTGTTGAATATCAGTTTGTCTCTCTGTATTATAAGCTATTCTTTGATCTTCATGTCTATTTTGGTATCAGTACCATGCTGTTTTTGTTATTATAGCTCTGTAGAATAATTTGAAGTCTGGTATTGTGATGCCTCCATCTTCACTTTTCTTGCTAAGTATTGCTTTGGCTATTCTGGATGTCTTAGTTTTCCAAATGAATTTCATGATTATTTTTTTCTAATTCTGTGAAGAAGGTCATTGCAATTTTGATAGGTAATGCAAAGAATCTGAATAGCACTTTAGGTAATATGACCATCTTGATAATATTAATTATCCCTATCCAAGAACATAGGTGATCTTTTCATATTCTATAGTCTTCTTCAATTTCTTTCTGTAGTGTTCTACAGTTTTCATTGTAGTGGTCCTTCACCTATTTTGTTAGATTGATTCCCAAGTATTTTTTTTAAAGAAAGAGAGAGGTACAGTGAGAGAGAAAGACAGAATCAATTTTATTTCAGTTTTTCATGGATTTTTCTATGTGGTGCTTGGGTTTGAAACCATGTACTCACGCATGCAAGGCAAGCACTGTAACTGCTGAGCCACCGCTCCAGCTCCCCAAGTATTTTTGTTTAAGCTATTGTGAATGGAGTACTTTTCTTAATTTCTTTGTCAGTATGTTCATCATTGGAATAAAGGAGTGCAACTGATTTGTGAATGTTGATTTTGTGTCCTTGCTGATTTATGAGCTGTAGAAGTATTCTGGTAGAGTTTTTTTGGATCTTCTAAATATATAATCAAGTATCAGCAGACAACAATATTTTGAGCACTTTTTTGTGTATTTGCAGTCTTTTAATTTCCTTCTTTTTCCCAATTGTTGTGGCCAGAGTTTCAAGAAATATGTTGAATAGGAGTGGTGAAAGTAGGCATCCTTGCCCAGTTTCTCTTTTCAGAAGAAATGCTTTCAATTTTTCTCCATTAGGTTTGTCATGAATGACCCTTATCATGTTGAGTTAAGTTCCTTCTATTCCTATCATTTATAGTATTTTAAATATGAATTGGTGTTGGAATTTGTCAAATTCTTTTCTTGCAACAATTAAAATAATCATGATTCTTATTTTTAGTCTGTTTATGTGGTGATGTATATTTTTGACTTCCAAATATTGAACCAGTCCTGCATCTCTGGAATGAATCACATTTAGTAATAGTGTACTATCTTTTTAATGTTTTTGTATGTGGTTTGCTAGTATTTTATTGAGGATTTTTGCATATATGCTTATCAAGGATATTGGTCTGACATTTTCTTTCATTGATTTGTCTTTGTCAGGTTCTAGTGTCAGATCATAATGGAATGAAATTAGAAATTAACAATAAGACAAAAAATAGAAACCACTCTAAGACCTGAAGATTAAATAATGCAGTCTTGAACAGTGATTGGATAACAGAAGAAATCAGGGGAGAAATTTCAAAAATACCTGGAGATAATTGAGAACAGTGTTAACATATCAAAATCTATGGGACAGTATGAAGGCAGTCCTAAGAGGAAAGTTCATAGCATTGAGCTCATTCATTAGAATAGAAAGACACAAAATCAGAAACCTAATACTTCATCTCAAGGCTCTAGAGAAAGAAGAACAAACCAATAACAAAAGCATACAAGACAGGAAATAATTAAAATCATATCTAAAATCAATAAAATTAAAATCAAGAAAACAATACAAAAATAAATGAAACAAAGTTGCTTTTTCCAATAGATAAAATTGATAAACCTTCAGTGAAAAGAAAAAAAATATCATAACATTAAAATATGGAATGAAAAAGGAAACATCACAATGGACACTTCTGAAGTCCAAAAGATCATCAGAAGTTATATTAAAAATGTATACTCCGGGGCTAGAGAGGTGGCTCAGCAGTTGCAGCATTTGCCTTATATGCATGAGTACTTGAATTCAAACCCCAGCACCATGTACACAATGAAGTGTCAGAGGAATGAAAATCACGTGAAAAACTAAATAAAATTTGCTTCTCTCTCCCTAACTGTCCCTCTCTCTCTATTAAAAAAACAAAAACAAAACTATACTCCAATAAGCTAGAATACCTTGAAGATATGGATGAATTCCTGGACAAATATTAACCATCCAAATTTAACCAGAAGGAAATAAAACACTTTCTGGTGATGAAATAGAAGTAGCTATCAAAAACCTTCCAGCAAAGAAAAGCACAGGACTAGATGGATTCTCATCTGAGTTCTACTAGAACTTTAAAGAAGAATTAACATCATTTTTCATGAAATTATTCCATGAAATAGAAAAGGAGGGGATTCTACCAAAAATTTTATATGAAAGCAGTATCACACACTCTTTCAATTTCATAGAATAAATGAGAACTGTTGCCATAAGTTCTTCTTTAAAGATCTGGTAGAATTCAGCTATGAATCCTTATGGTCTAGGTGTTACTTCATTGGAATTTTTAAATATTATTATCACTGCTTCAGTTTCATTATTTTCATTTGTCTGTTTGGGCTTCTATATGTTATTGGCCAAATTGTGATAGGTTATATGCATCTAGAAATGTATTCACTTCTATATATTTTACAGTTTTACTTATATAAGTGTTTAAAGCAGTTCCAAATGAGCCTCTGGATTTCAGTGATGACTGATGTAATATTTCCTTTTTCACTATTAATTTTATTAATTTGGGTCTTCTTTATATTCTTTTGCATAATTTAGGTGTGTTTATCAATCTTGTTTATCATTTCAAAGGATTAGCTCTTTCTCTCTTTGATATTTGTACTGTTCTTTCATTCTCTCTTTTATTAGCTTCATTTATGATCTTTTTTCTTTCTTTTCCATCTAGTGATTTTAGGAATCATTTGTTTCTCTTCTGTGATCTTGAGAAACACTATTAGGTTATTTATTTTGGATCTTCATGATTTTTTTAGGCACTCATAGCTGTAAACTTGTCTTTGAGAACTCTTTTTTACTATGCTGTATTTCAATTCTCATTTGATTATAATAATTATGCAATTTCCACCTGACATTTTTATAGACATATCATTCAAATAATATTGTTCAATTCTCATGTATTCAGGTAGTATTTGGTAGTATTTGTACTTTTCTCCTGTTGATTTATAAATTTATTCTATTATTATCCAATAAGATGCAAGGATTTATTTAAATTTTTTGTTTTAGCTAAGTCTTGCTTTTGGGCCTAAAGTATGCTTTATTTTGGAGAAAGTTCCAGGAGCAACTGAAAAAAAATATAGTCAACCCTTGTTAGATGAGATAATCTATAGATGTCTCTTGAATTAATTTGATCTGTAATATATTTTAACTCTATAGTAATTTTGTTGATTGGAGGTCTGGATGACCTATTAGGGAGATAGATGTGTTGAAGCTACCCACTATTCTTGCTTTTAGGCCGATATGAGCCCTTTTGTCTAGAATTATTTATTTTATGAAATGAGGTAAATCAGAGTTCAAGGCAAAAGTTTTTAAAATTTTTGTCTTGTATTTTTCCTTTTTCCAGAATGTCCTTGTTTGTTTCTTTTGACTAAGTTGTCTTGAAGTCTCCTTTGTAGAATATGAGAATAGCTGATCTCCCTTGTTTTTGGAATCCATTTGCATGTAATGTTAGTTTCTATACTTTTACTTTCATTCTTTCAATGTCTTTTCAAATGACTGTTTCTTTCAGGTAATATATATTCAGATCTTTCAAAAATTTTAATCAGCAGGCTGTGTCTTTTATTTGGAGAATTGAGACCCATTTATACTGTTGTTCCATTCCTGACATTTTGTTTTATTTCTAATTTTTTATTCAATACCAAATCTCATTTACTTACCTATGTATCTAATGATATTTCATCTTTACAGAATATTTTTGATTATTTTCATCTTCTGTTTGTATAATTCCTTTAATTATCTTCTGCAATGTTGGCTTATGGTTCATAAATTAGTTTATGCTAATTTTGGAAAAGTATCATTGTTGGATATAGCAATCTATGTTGGTATCAATTTTCTTTCAGGACTTGAAATAAATCCTCCAAGCCCTTTGAGTCTTTAGGATTTCTGTTAATACAAGTGCTATTAATCTGAATGGTTTGTCCTTTTAAGTGACTTCAGGATTTACTCCTATAGCTTTGCGATTTTTTTCTGTGCTCTGAATTTTTGGCATTTAATCTATAGCATGTGTTGTTCCTTTCTTTTTTTTGTCTATTTGGGATTTGAAATGTTTCCAGGATCTGAATATCCATATAATTCACAAAGTTTGGGAACATTTCTGCTATTCCTTCACAGAAAAGGTTATCAGTGCTATTAGCCTGAATTTCTGTTCCTTCCTCAAAACCTATCAGCCTTAATTTAGTTCTCTTAATTTGTACCAGAGTTCTTGTATATTATAGTCATAGTTTATTAGTTCTTTTCTTTATTATGGTTTGAAAGTCCAAGTTCATCCACCTTCTCTTCAAACTGTGATATTCTATCTTCCACCTGATACAGTCTACTAGAAAGACTTCTAACTTAATTTTTATTTAACTTACGTTGTTCATATCCCATATATCTGTTTGGTTGTTTTTCAGTCTCTGTGTTTCTTTATTGAGATTATATTTCATATTCTGAATGTCTCCTTTGGGATATACAAACACCATCATTCTGAGGAGTAGATTTCAACATGAATTTTTGGGGAACACAAAAATTCAATCTATATCAATTTTTTTCTACCAGAGTTATGATTTCATGTTTTGCCTTTAAGCCTTTAATGGACTTTGTATTTATATTTGCTTATAGTGTGAAATACTGTTAAAATTTTTTTGAATTCTCATTACAGTAAACAATGTAAAGGCATACTTATCATCTTAATGAATTCATAGCATTCTAAAATGGATGACGTTCAGTGATTTTCCTTATACTTCAAAGGAGCATATTATAATCATAGTTAAAATGTAAGATGAATGACTCAGAACACTGTCAGATCAGACTGATTAATAAGTGACCTGAATTTTAGGCCTCTTGTAGAAGAGAGGCACTTACCAGCCATTCTGCCCATTGTGCATTTTAGACAATTTATTCTGTCATTTTAGAGTGCTGAATAGATCAGTTTAATATATTCCATTCAAAATTCAAAATTGCATTTCTAAATAATGAGGAAAAAATTCTTCTCAATAATTCATATTCATTACTATAGAATTTATCAAACCACACAGAAACTCCCAAAATATTATTAGAATATGAGCAAAATTCACAATCTGCATCAGTGTAAAACTGTGCATAGTTGTTATGTTTTGTTTGCATATATTTTAGAATTTATAAAAGGGTTTCTATATTTAATTTTTATGAAAATTATGCTAAATTACTTTGGAAAATATTATAATAATATTTAGATTTCTTTTTAGTAGATTGTATATCTCTATAGCTAATCAAGGCATCTCCAAGTGTCCTAAAAATTGCTTGTTATTTTTCAATAAAATTCTGCACCTATAAATAACTTACTCTCTCTAAATATTTGAAAATAGGTAAACTCCTTTCTATTCCTTGCTTTTCAACACTTGTTTATTTAATCTTCCATCTAAATTCAAAATATATCAAATGAATTAATATGAATGTCTTCCTGTTAATATTGAAAAATTGCAAATAATAATTCAAGCACTTTATGAAAATATTACATTTTATGTTTGTGTGGCTATTTTGAAAGGTTATAAATTATTTTGACTTTGAGAATTTCAGGATATGTCTTGGAGAATTCAAATTATGAAGATGATAATTTTATGGCTAAACATCTGCAGGCAGAATTTTTTTTAAACTTCACACAAACTGAAGATATTTGTTTGAATAATGCCACTGAAATTCCTCCTGCTTCTTGAAAACATTACCTGAACTCTGACCATTGATTCTCAAATAATTAATGTCCATATATTATAGTTTCAATAGATAGGATACAAAAATTTTCAAATAAAAATGAGAAATAATGTGATGATCTGATTTCAGTAACTTTTGGTTTGGGATACTGTGGCTATATTCAACCATTAAATGGTACAGATAAAGTAAAATTTTTTTCTCAAAAGGCAAATATATTCCTTTAAAGAGACACTGAGAAGAAGACTATGTGGAATTTGTGTGAACAAATCATGTGATCTAATTAGTTGTACAAATTTATAATGTTATGTGTAAAAAGAATTATAATCTTCCCTTTTGAAATTCACTTGTGTTCAGTAAAGCTTAATAAAATGCAAAGGAGAATGAATTACTAATCTAATTGCTATCCTTAGGCAAATTTGTAATAATTTTCCCATGTATCTAGAGAAGGAAAATGTGCATTAGGCCTATGAAAATGCAAATAACAGCACTAACTACCTGCTTTATTATAAGGGCAAGTGCACCCTAGTTCTGTTATATAATTCTTATTCTATTTATTAAGAAATTTGAATACTTGATATCTGCTACAAAACCACAGAGCAGGTGTTTTATTTCTAATGTCTTGTTGATTTTAGGACTGCTAAAATTTAAATGATTGAATAAGCTAAAACATATAGTGAGCCAAATCCATTTGTATAACAAAACTTTTGAGATTACTTTGAATATATTCTTTAAGCAAAGACTACAGAACTTTACTTTAATGAAATTTCCATCACTTGTAACCCCAACAAATAGAGTTTGAAATATGATTTTATAATATAATATTTATTCTTTTGAACACAATCATTTATATACTGCATTACAGATGTTCCAGTTAGTAGCTGCACCCATATTTAAGTGGAGGATAGTAACTCCTGAAAGAATGAAAGTAAATCTCAAACTCACCAAGAAGAAAATGAAAAGCTGATGGAATAGTGAAAGAATTTATCTGATTGAAATTAATTAGCAGAAAATCAGAAAAAATGATTTTATAGTTTATATACACACACACTGAAACAATTCAACAAGAAAGATTAGAGAAGGATTCTTTTTCTTATGCTCTTTTGGCAGGCATTAATTTTTTTTAAAGAGAAAGGGACAGTGAGTGAGAGAGAGAGAAAGACAGAATCTATTTTTATTTAGTTTTATATGTGGCATTTGTTGCTCTAAGACTTTGTAATGTATGTGGTGTTGGGGTTTGAACCTGTGTACTCATGCATGGCAAGCAAATGCTGGAACCGCTAAGCACCCTCCAATCTAGCCCAGGCACTAGTCTTTTTAATGCATTAAAAACAATATCATCTAATAATTTAATGATAACAGAAAAAGTGTAATTTTTTTGCATGTGTCTGAGTGTGTGTGTGTATATTTCTATAAAATCAGATCAATAAATTTCCACAATGTGTAAGTAGGCATCCTAGGCATGGTAAATCATAACTTACCTTTATCATACTTTTTAATGATTTAAAGAAATATCCACAGGGTATTGCATTATTGCCACTGTCAGTATTTCAAGAATCAGAACATTCCACCAGAGGACAAGCAAACAGAAAAGCAATAACAATAAATATTGCTTTATAAAGATTAAATCAAGAATATATAGAACAGAAAGGCAAATCTCAATATTCAATAACAAGAAAAAAGGGAATTCCAAAGATACCACAGAAACATTTACTTAAAAAAAGAACTACTTATGTAAAAATGTAAAGCTACCTTTACATTACACCAAGACAACCTCATCTCTACTAGGCACAAGACAGAAAGAAGCTGCATTTGCTTTTATAACATCTTAGTTTTGCTTTGTTTAATAAAGGAAAATTTTAAAAATTATCTTCCTGACTCACAAATCCCCTTTTAGTAATACCAGTACTTGAAAATAACCACTGATTATGCCTAAAAGGGTTAATTCTAAGATTTACAATGCCTGTCCAGGAAAGTAATAAGATGTAAAATCATCTCCATGGTCTACAAGATCCCACTGGACATGGGTTTCAGCCACTGCTGTATGTGTGCTCCACTTAATTCTACTCTTTGGTCATACTGTTGCCTTCTTGCTGATCTCTACCCAGGCCAGATTTCTCCATAGTTGTGCATTCAAGCCCTCACTTCTTTCATGACTCTGCCTAAATGTCACCTCCTCTGAGACTCTTACCCTGACTGCTACTTCTTAAACTTCTCCCCATTTCCACCTCTATGTACACATCATCTTCTTATTCTGCTTAATTTTCTTTACTACTATATCTTAGTCAGCTTTTTCACTGTTGTGACCCA
Organism: Aplodontia rufa; assembly: GCA_004027875.1. Classification (NCBI taxonomy): domain Eukaryota; kingdom Metazoa; phylum Chordata; class Mammalia; order Rodentia; family Aplodontiidae; genus Aplodontia; species Aplodontia rufa. Next base: position 40,332 of record PVKS010008567.1, on the reverse strand, counting down.
ACGACCTGAGAAGCATAATTTTAGGAGGAAAATATTTATTTAGGGGCTCATGGTTTCAGAGAACTAGGTCAAGAGAAAGTCAGATGCTTTCTTTGGAGCTCCAGGTAAGTCTGAACATCATGGCATCAGGAGCGGCTTCAGTGAGCAGAGAGGAAGCAGAGCTGAGCAGGAGAAACTCCATGTCAGAAACAGAATATGCACCCCAAAGGCATGTCCCCAGTGACCCAACTCCTGCAGCAACACCTTACCAGGCTACAGTTGCCAGTTAATCCCTGTGTGCTCACTGATTGGGTTATGGCCTGTATAACCCAATCATCTCACCTCAGCCTTAAACAATTTGTCACACGTGAGCTTTTAGGGGACACCCAATATTCAAACCATAACACACTACATATTACTACCTCATTTTTAAATACACATATTTTGATACATTAAATATTGCTATATATTTATGTATATTAAATTGGTATCTGTCATTTATAAATCTGTCTTCTTCCTCTATTTATTTATTTATTGTTATAGGGACTCTGTAAAATCACTGACTATGTAGTACAGGGTATCATGTGGTAAGACAGAGCAAACTTATTTCAGGTTTATTGTCTTATAAAGCCATGGTCTCTCTGGGTTTGATTCCCCAAGCACTAAAAAATAAAAGACAAAAGAAAAAATCCATAGACACATTGTATTTGGGCTCCTTCCTTATTGCTTAATTTAATCTCAGTAGTGTCTCAAAGTACACACCTCCAATTAACATAGTCAGATTAAAGTTCCAACCTCTTCTCTTAACAACTTAAATGGGGATACATGTGAACCTGTGTTTTGGTGGGCCATTCAATTATATATATATATATATATATATATATATATATATATATATATATATATATAATTTCATATGATGAAGAAAAAGGAACATTCATTAATCTATTCTTAATTTCAGAAATAGAAGAGAAAGGAATATATTTATAGAATTCAGTGGGAATCTGTGGTTAAACCAGGCAGATAAAGATACATAAATAATACAGGATGAATAACCCCACCAGAAGATGAGAGGCATAGGACAGCAATACCCTTTATATAATTTGATTAAAGAAATGGAAAGTATATTCTAGATTACCTTTATGTACCTTAATGTTTGTTCTTTCATACACCCTGGAACACATGCATCCCGTTTTAGGTACTGTTGTCATAAGTGATTTAAAAAAAAAAAGACAGCGACAAAATCAAAGAAATAGTGCAAAATTAATAACATAGTTACCAGCCATTAATTTGTGGACAAATAAACAATTCATGACATGCAAAAGTAAAAAACATGGTAAGGATGTTGTCTTCAAAGTCCACATATGAAGTATAAGCAATGAAAATCTCTCAAGGTTTTCAGGAGGCTGTATGATGTGTCTTCAACTTCTACCACTCTCTACCTCCTCTCCATACAGTTACTTTGCTGCTGATCCAAAAATATCATCAGCCTGACCTTTTTGTTAATATTTTCCTTGGCTTTCTACTCAATCTTTTCTAAGCTGACACCTTTAAATTGTTTATTAAAAATAAATAACATTGGGGATCCAGCATGGGCCTGGTCTTTTACACCATTTCTGATCCTAAAGGTTCATGTGTCCATTCTTTTCTGGATGATAATACTATTGGAAGAAGGCATTAGACTCTTCCCAGTTTACATATTCAGTAAATAGAAGAAAGGTTCTATATTTCTCCTTAGCTTTTGAGTATATTTATATGTCATACTGTAGAATATAATGTTCAAGGTAATTCTAAAAATCAAAATGTCAAATAGTGCTTAAAGTATGTAGGACATCATTACTAAATTTTGTGTTTATAAAATTTTAATGTATTTTCTAAAGTGCAATAAATTCATTATCAAAATAAACTTGATATTCAACCCACAGGGATTCTTCACTGCAGTTAAGAATGTGCATTCTTTATTCTAGGAGACATATTTCTGCTGCCATTTAGTGTCTAGAATAGTGTATATGAAATTACATTTACTTTATAAGTTTTTGAGAACTATGAAAACTTTTATTCTCCAGTGGATTAAATGCCTATTAAACACTCATGAAAGTTTTTTTCTCACTATTCACAAACATCTCTCCTGCATAAATTCATGTCATTTCTACATAACATTTTCCTGATTAATAAAATTATACGTGGAAAATAAAACTCGTTAATATTACTGAAAAAATTAAAATTACTTGATAGGTACTCTTTTTATTATAAAGATAAGAACAAGCTGCTTATAGAATTATGTATAAATGTATGTCTCCGTCTTGAGATATGGTGGGGGAATTTCTGACAGAGAAGAAATTTTACTTAAAATTGCTATTTCACTGAAATTTTCTCTTAGGTTAGTGTGTGTATATTGTGTATACTTTGTTCTACATAGTTTCAGTTAAGTTTGCAGTTTCATAAACTATTTTAACTTAGCTGTGTTTCTTTTTATGGGCACAATGAAAACAGTCCAAAATATTCTTGTTTAAAATTTTAACATACAGAAACCTTTCCATTACATGCAAATTAGAACATATTTTCTTTCACTGAAAATATAGAATTAGTGTGGATTATGGTTTTCTTTTTTCTTTGCAATTCATAGGAGATTATTGCGCTTGCATTTAACATGCAGATGATATTTTATAGTCAATTTCTCCTTTACCATATGAAATATAGCCATTTAGAAACGACAGTCTTTTTTCTTCAGCACATTTATGTTGGAAATAGTGTAATCATAGAAAATATTCCTTGTAGAAAATTTTTTTAATGCAGTGAAACTCATTAAGTTTTAAACTTTGTTGTGGTTTTATACTAAACACTGATTATTTTTAAACATTCCTATAGTAGTGAAATTGAAAGGCATAACTGAAGGAAATCAATTTTCTGGATTAAAAGCAACACTTCAGGATATGCCTTGAACCATAACTTGTAATGATATTTCCATAACTTTCAGTTATTGGGAAATGACCAGAAATCTATAGATTTTTCTATAGAATCACCATCACCCCTATCATGGAAAAGGGTTATCTCTCATTGATTACTTAGAAATAAAACTTTAGACACACCTCATCACAACTTTTAACCAATGCATCTTGCTATAAACTGCCAAGCGTCATCATTTTAAAAATGAAATAGCAATCAAAGTTTCATACTATTTTAACGCAAGATTCCTTTATTCATTGTTTAAAAGAGTTACCTGCTAATATATCATAAAAAGAATATGCATATTAATATATTTTATAAAACAGAAAAACAGCATTAAATAAAAGAAAACAAGAATTTTTTTTCATTACGTAAAATGATCTGGTGTTAGTGGAAGATGTTTAAGAGTAGGAGGATTCCTACAAGTTGAGCCAAGTAGTGTTTGTTTCTCTATGTCTGACTCATGTCACTCAGCATAATGCCCTGACAGTTTACCCATGTTTTTAAAATAACAAACTTTTCTCTTCTATGGCTGAATAATATTCTATAGTTTATATGCATCATGATATTTTATCCATCCATCAGCAGACACTTAGGTTGTTTTCAAATCTTGAATAATGAAATTAATGCTGCAATGAACACAGTACAGGTATTTCTTTAAGATGCTTATTTTCCATTTTTTAGATGTGTACTCAGAAGTTATTTATGGGTAATCTGATAGTTCTATTTTTGATTATGTGAGTAATCTACACGTTGCTTTCCACAATGGCTGCACTAATTTACATTCTCACCAATAATGTGCAAGCATCCCCCTTTTTCTATAACTTCACCAGTACTTGTGATCTTTTGTCTTTTTTAGAACAATGACTTCTTTTTATAAGAATAACTTCTTATTGAAGTGAGGTAATATATGTGGCAGTTGTTTTATTTACTTTTCTGATATTCAAGTGTTTTTGGTTTTTTATTTCTTTACATATTCTGGATTTGATAATAGCCATTGTAACAGATGTGAAATCATAGGTTATTATAGTTTTCAGTTGAATTTCCCTAATGTTAACTAAGCAATTTTGATATTCAAATACAATAAGAGAATCCAGTATAGGTCACACCCAAGAAAGCTTTACTAAAATCAAGGGAATGGTGTTTGGAGCCATCGAAAAACATTCTTATGATTCTGAGTGAAAATAAAAACAAACAAATAAACAAAACCTGGGCCTAAGACAAAAGGAAAATCAAGATATAACATTTTGAGTATCTCCTAAGAATTAATGCCAATATTTAAAAATGTAGAAATCAGAGCTAGAGCTGTGGCTTAGTTGTAGGAGCACGTGCCTGGCATATGTGAGTACCCAGGTTCAAAACGCAACACCATTTACACAATTGAGTGTCAGAGAAACAAAAATCAGATGAAAAAATAAATAAAATTGATTTTTTTCCTCTCTCTCACTCACACACACACACACACACACAAACACACACACACTCTGTCTCTCTCTTTAAAAATAAAATTTACAAATCAACCAAAGATTGGGTAGTTACAAGGACAATTTTCAAAAGCAAAATACCACCATAGTGAACAATAATTACACAGTTATCTTTGGTATGGTTGCAACATTCATGCTCCTATAACTATTAATTCTGGACCATAGGTCTTCCCAGTTCTTCTCATTGTTAGACTCCTCATAGGGATAAGCATTCAACTTGCAAGTAACACAAGTAAAAGCAGAAGATGGCAGAAATGTCTTCGGCCTTCCTAACTTCCTATTGAAATTGAGAAACCATTGCCTTCTGTGAATTCTTTTCAAATACTTCTGATTTTAAACAAGTTTTAAAAAGCTGTGTCTACAGTGTTGCATGTGTTTGGATACTCTAATTAATGTATAAACTAAAAGAGTTCTAACCTTATTCATGGGCCTTTTTTTGTCTACTCTCCATGTCTATTTCCTTGTTTACTGCAAAATATCATGATGCAAAATAACTAAATGCCAGTGATTTACACTTGTGTTCCACACCTCTCCCTTAGCCATTCTGTCACTGTCTATGTGGTATCTCTCATAAGACTGAGGCATTTAAAGTCTTAAATCACAAGGTGCAGAATCATTCAGCAAACAAGATCCAACTATATTTTTCCTCATTTCAGAATTCCTCTAGTTGATCAGGACTAAAATCTTAGACTCAACTTTAACTTATTTTTTATTTCCACCACATATTCTATTTTTTATGTTCCTACCCATCTAAGGAAACTTCCCCTTTAAAATATGTGTAGAAACTCACCACTCCTCCCCACCTCTCCTGAACTGCCTGGGCCAAGTGCTGTGCATCTTTTGTTTAGAATACCACCACTGCATTTGAGCTCCTCTTCTTAGTTACATGTTCTCTCTGAAAAAAGCTAAAATTATCCAAAAATATTTCAAGTCACATGCTGCATGAAACACCAAAATGAATTCACATTTTTCCTAAGAAAATGTTAAAGCCCTGTGCTCTCCTCCAGTGTTACATTAGTATTTTTCAAAATTCAATGCATATGCAAATATCTGAAACTACTTAAAATAAGCATGTTACTCTAGTAGATTTGGGGAAAGGTCCAAGAGTGCATTTCTAATGATTTCCTAGATCACATTGATGCTGCTAGTGCACGTCACAAAATGATCTATTGCCTCCCTAAAATCCTCCCTCTGATTGCATCTCCTCATTCAGTTCAATTTTTTTTGTCTCCATCCAAAAATGCAGATCCTTTTGCTCTTTAATCAAATACATCTTTAGTCAAATATGTTTATGGCAGTCTAAAATATATTTTTTATACTGTCTATTTACACTGCCTGGGTGACTTTTCTCCCAGGCAATCACCTCCCCTCTGTCAAGAATCTGCTAAAAGTTATATTTCAAATAAGACTTACCATGCCCAACTTATTTAAATTGATAATGTCTCAAACTTCTTGAAACTGCCAATTGTTTTCTTTCTTTAATTGCTCTTTTAAACTTATGAAACAATATATCATTTAATAAATCGAAGAGTATTTTATTATTCAAATCCATCTGTTAGAAGTTACTAGTTTATTTTTAAGCAATGTGTATTTTGTCCTATATAACTAAAATACTTGTACAATATAATCACAGTTTAGAAATTGTGACACATTTGTTATTTTAAAGTGCCTGCTTTCATATGTCCACCAAATAAACACAGGGTAATAACTATGCCAGATACTTTAATAGATGTTTGGAGTGTTGAAATAAGCAGAAATACACTAGAATGTCATTTAAGAGTGCTTATATTTGGTACTCTATGGTTCATAAAATGATAGCTGCTTTGTAGTCATGTAGACTGGATAGACATAGATTTTTTATGAAAAATTTATTAACTTCAATTGATGGCTATGAAAATAATAACTTTTTCTGAGGCAAAAACATCACTGTAATTTAATGGATCTATAAACTGTGAGTAAAGTTTGGTGACAGAGAGAAACATATTTGAAAGTTTTGATTTGGAGGGTGATGGAACCTGCTTAATTTCCTTAAAATTTATTTTAAGCCATGGAAATTTAAGTCATTTAAAAAATGTGGTTATTAACAGTGACTCATATTTCACCTAAATATAATTTTAAATAAGCAGAAAACTAAATTAATGTAAAAGTTTAATTAATTTGATAAGTGAACAAGGTTTAACATTTTTAATACAAATTTTGAAATTTTTAGCAGGTATATTATAGGATATTTTCTTTTGTTTGCATTTATTTCCTCATGATTAATGCATTTATTTATTCATAATGAAAGATACTACATTAAATATTTTCTAATGAACTATACAGTTTATTTAATATTGACATATCCATGATGATTTATTAGCTTTGATAATGTTACCACCACATGTTACCAAGAAGAAGGGAGACTGAGTGAAGGTTATTTGTGAGTTTGCCTTATACTATCTTTGAAGTACTCTTTAAAACTAAAATTACCTACAAATAGACATGCCAATAATAACTGTTACATATTTAAGTACAAACCTCTCTGTTAAGCTAACTCAAAGACCATGTTGAACCAGATATGCTCAGAGAAATTCTGAAACCTCAGTCTTGATAAAAACACAGTATTTTTACTGCACGAATCTGAAAGTAGGAATTACACATATTTCCTGGGTCAGTTCCTCTAATTTAAGAAATTTTGAAAATTCATTCATTACTTCTTACTTTTAACTAATTAAACCAATGACTGAGTACAAGAACTTGAACATACCCTCTGTTTGAATATCCAAATACATTTTATTGATTCCTAAGTTTTTGATGGAATGAAAGTCCTTTTCTTTAATAGTCTATCCCATAGATATTTTAAAACATTTTAATTTTTTTTATTGTAAACAAATGGACAAACTGCAATTAGGTAAAATCTCATAGTAAGTTTAGTGGAAGTATGCACTAAATGAAATGTAAAATCCTACACTGCAGTTATTTCCCAATTGCATTACTGAATCAGGGAAAATTTTTCAATGAAAATTGTGTTTAGAAAATGAAATTATTTTCAAATATAAACTATTATCTCTTTTTTGGAATGAAGAAATTTCTACTTATTTCTGAATACAGTAGAACAGATACTGTTTTAGGTTGTTATGCAAATGATTTCAGGATGCATTTCTGGCTGGCTAAGTAGTAGACAAATAGAAAGAAATATATTATACTGCTTGAATGAATTGTTTTATGTTCCCCAAAGTAATATTTTAAAATATTGATTTTTCATTTTGATTTTAGGAACTAAAAAAAGAGCAGCTATTTTTCAAAATTATTATTTTCTGTTCATTAAGTGCCCAATGAGGTGTACAGAACACACGAAGTGCTAAATGATATGGCAATGAAGGTCACATAGCTTCTCTAAAATTAGTTTGGCTACATCAGTGCTACATGTTTCTCACTTGAAATTAAATGTCAGAGTGATATACATTCCACATTCAAATTGTTCATGTTGTAGATACTTGATTTGTTCACAATGTATTCTAGTTTGAAAACTAGTTGGATGTCATAGTTCAAGAGGATCAGTGAGGCTTCAGCTAAACTTTGAAGAAGAAAATAATCATACATTGAACAGTAGAGAGCATGAAGGTTCAATTTATAGGTAATTAAGTAGCAAGTTATATAGAATTGGAATCTACTAACAGGAATTTTCACAGAAAAACTTTCATTTTATTTCTAGGTGAAGTCAGAAATTAGAAGGAGAGACATGAATAGTATGTGACTCAGGAAAAGTATAAAAAACTCACATAAATTAAAATTAATAAATAAGGCTGAAATGTTGATGATTGAAAATACTTGTATATTCATTCATAAATCTGAATGTTACATTTTAACAAATTCTTCCAGTTGATGACTATACTTGTATTTATATGTCTCTGAATCTTTAAGATAAATGTTAATACAACCTAAATTTTTTAAAACAAAAAGGATTTATTCACTATTTGGAAATATATATGTGCTTTGAAATATGGCTTAAGGTTTTCAGCAATCTGTTTACATAGGTGGCCTGAAAAGGAATCCTTCTATATCAGTAAACCACTACATTAAACATTCTAATATTCACCATAATTTTAAATACACAGATTATCTGAAAGAACAGGAATATCAACGCAGAGCACAAAAAAATGAAGTGGATTAGAGGAAAGACCTGAAATTAGAGGGGCAGCCATGTAATTGTTTTTCCATCAGTTACAGAAATTATATAGAAAACATCACTCAGACACTAAGGCTGAACTAGAAATCACACACACATACTTAGACACATACTTCTGCCTGCCGGTAACACAATGTTACCTGGCTTTGTCATGAACCCAATCACAGATTGACACAAGGATTGAATAAAGGCTTTGAAAATTAGCAACCATACACATACTTTCATAGAAAGTCTGAAATCCAAAAATTAGTTTAGGGGATTAGGATGCCCAAAGCTTTTCAATGCTTCAGGGCAACTACCAATAACAAAAGAATATCTTCTATGTAGTAATGCTCTCCAAACTTAGGCCTTGAATTATTTCTAACAAATAGGATAAGAAAAATACAGAATCTCAGTATCAAAATCATAAAATATTCAAGAAAAGTAGCCACTTCTTGATTCTGCTGAAACAAACCAAAAAACCCAGGAAACAAACCAAACACTATTATTTAAACATTTACAACTTCAGAAATTTCATTAATCAATATCTATGTTTAGAATGTTCCAAAAACCTAAAAAAAACTAAAGAAATAACAGTATATGTACAGTTCCTAATTTTCCACCTAACTTGAGAAAGAAATAAAAATCATGTGAATTCAAACCATGCACATTAAATGAAAAAATGAACAGAAAGGGCAGATTAAATTTAAGTGAGAAAAGAATGAGTAACTTGGAATATTGACTGAATGAATTCTCTTAAACTCAGAAGAGAGATGGGGCAGAATGAAACATAATAAAATGTATGTAAACAGATATGGTATTCTAAGTTCTCAAACAGAAAAAATATGAGCATACAACTTGGATATCAGAAAGAAAAATTAGCAAGAATGAGGGAGAAGACTATTGATAAAATACTATTATAACACTGTCAGATGTAGAAACTACCCTGATTCCTAAGCAGAATAAATAGTAAAATGTCATATTAAAACATGAGATTAAATACCAAAACCATGTTTAAATTGATGTTATAAAAACAACCAAAGATAAAAAGTAACAATATCTACAAAGAAATGACTACTCCAAAACAGTAAAAATGAAAGACAGCGAGAGTAAAATGTTCTCTTCGGATTGCTCGGTGAAAATAAATACCAAACTTTAATTTTACGTGAAAATAAATATCAAACTTTAATTTTATACGGAGTTAAAATAAAAGCATCATCAAGATAAATCTTTCTTGAGAAATTAATGAATGCCATGAAACTCCTCTCCAGAAATTTGGTTTCAACTTTTGAGTTCCTCACTGTAGCTAAAACCCGTCCTCTGCTACAGATAACCAAACTTTCACACCTAAAACAAGCTCCATCAGAGAGCTATGCACTTGGGCAAACTCTTAAAATCCCCCATAGAAAAGCTTTGTTAAATTACCCCAATTCTCATAGCTTTGTCCGGTATTCAGACACAGTGCCAAGAAGCAAATGTAATTATTTCCCTCACATCTGTGATTGCTTTGAAAACACCAAATATAGACAACATACACACCTACAATATTTACCATGCATTTCTATAAATAAGTGTAACTTGCATTCAATTTGCTCAGTTCTTAATTGAATAGAGGATTTAAAGTGTATAATATTCAATAGCACATGATTTAGAATCAGAACCCTTGCCTTGGTATGAACTTCAATTTCATTATCATTTATCTATGTGACCTATGGAGAAGTTGCTAAAGATCACAGTGTCAGTATTCTTAACATAGATTACTCTCAATTTTGTAATCAAGATCTATTATTTATAACACTGTGACAAAATATAATGAATATTTACAAAATGTTAGGTATAATTAATGATGTTAATAGCCCAATCACTGTTATTTTTGCCTCAGCAAGGAAGAACATGTTCATTTTTGAAGATTATCAGTATTGTATGTGGATGGAAAAATTAAATTTTAAGAGTAATTTCACTCTCAAGGAATATGGGAAGCTTCTAAGAGCTGAGAGCAGCCCTAGCAAGATTTGAACCTCTATTCACAATAAGGAAGAGATCTTGGAAATATTTTTTTTCCAACGGAAACTACAAAAATTAAAATATTCCAGCCAGTATCTTTAATTTTTGCCGTGTAAAATATGATGAAAACCCCAGTTACATCATGCTTGCACTTCTGACCCGAATAATTGTAAGCTAATAAATAGCTATTGTTTTTTTTAAAGAATGAAAAAGAGTAGTTTCCATCAGAATATTAATACCCAATGAGTAAATTGCATGTGTTAAATGAGAAATTTGCTCTCTTATTAATGTGTGCCAATTTTGTGTTTTGGGGATCAGCTAATTGATGGCTTGGAAAATATGCATGTAAATATTTTGAGAGAAAAGCAATGTGTATATAAATATGTCTTGATGTATTTAACAGACATTTTTGCAATGGAGGAAGTGCAGGAAGAGTGCTAAATCAATGAAGTTATTTTCACATTTTCAATAACATATCGGCACATACGTTGCAGCATCTAGTATATATCACAATTCAAACCCCAACAAAAAGTTAAGATCTTAAAAAATTTGTTTACATTACACATAGACTAAAAAAATATACTGTCAGATGTAAAGATTTCAGCTTAAATCAACTAAGGTATTCCTCAGGTGCAGAAGGCTGTCTTAATCAGTTCACCCTTCCCAGAAAAGCCTGAATCTAGGCAAATGGGTGGGCAGGATTCCAAAGTACTATCCAATTTCTCCCAAGCAGACATTCTGGAGGCAAACCTCACTGGCCAGTTGGTTAAGGCCAAGCATTTGGCAGACCAACATTCCTTAACCTAATCTAGGATCTGGTTCCTTTTATGTGACACTTGAATTTCTAACAATATCTCTGTGTCTGCTACTATAATTTTGTCATTTATGGAGGAAAGTGTACTAAGTGGTACAAAGGTCTATCGTATCAGCCTTGGCATAGGAGAGTAGATATTTTAGAAATGGGAAGAAATATATAGTAATTGTGCATTTATCAGTGGAAGAATTACATATTTACTTTTATTATTTTACAATCTTTATTTTTTTGATCAAAGGTAATGCCATATGTGGTACAGTTCAGTAGGTCTTTAAAAAAATCCTGTTATGCTATGAGCATTTATAAGGAAGGAATGATTGGGCTGGAGCAGTGGCTCAGTGGTTTCGTTCGGCGCTTGCCTGGCAAGCACGAGGACCCGGGTTCAAACCCCAGCACCACGTACACAACTAAGTTACTAAGTGTAATTAAGGCCATTGTGAAAAACTAAAGTTGTTTCTCTCTTTAAAAAAAAAAATAAGGAAGGAATGACTTGACCAAGGAATCATGATAGCACCATGTTGCTGTATGATCAGAACTAGGCATCATTACCTGGCTGCTGACCAACTAACTCATAATGTCATGCTGCTCAATAACAATCTATCAACTAAAGCAGTACACCAAAGATGAATAATGTTCTCTCTGAATGCAGTTGACTGAAGATCTCTGGAGTTTATTTCATTTGCTCATTCCTGCTTCATCCCCATTGTTTTCACAAGTGTTATCACTAATATATACCTTGAATCTTATTCCTTTAAATTTACTTTTTATGCACGTTTATTGAAAAGCCATCCATTATAAATTTACCTTATGAAAACTCAGTCAGATACTAAAAATAATCCTTTCTATCCTCCTATATCCAGTGAATTTCATTATTCCTTCAATTATAATGCACTTTTGTTTTGTACCAGGGATTGAACCTAGGAGTGCTCAACCACTGAGCTACATCCCCAAACAACCCTTTTATTTTTTATTTTGAGATAGGGTCTTGCTAAGTTGCTTAGGGCCTCTGAGTTACTGAGACTGGCCTTGAACTTGCAATCCTCCTGACTCAGACTCCCAAGCTGCTGGAATTACAGGTGTGAGGTTACAGCACCTGGCTGTGATATACTTTTAACACTTGAAATATTGAGATTAACAAGGCATCCGGTTCTACTTCTGGAGATTACATGCTTAAAGTGAAGATAGATTAGAGAATTATAACAGTTTCAATATGATGAGACAAGACATTAAAATTATATATATGTATAGTATACGTATGTGCGTATATACATATATATTATGCAATATAATGTAAAAAATAGGGTAATGCATGCCAGTCACTCATTCTAGGGAAAAAGGGGAGTAGTAGTGTGAGAATACTTTCAACAAGGAATTGAAGTAAAAGTGCATTTGGGTGGTTCAGAGTAAAAAAATAATTTTTGCTTTGCGGAAAGGTCGTAAGTCTGTCTGATGAGAAGTACGTGACAAAGGCTGAATTATCTCTTTAATAGACTTACTGACTCACTGAAATCATAATCACTTGATGAAAATATGTATGCTTAAGGGAAACAGTCCAAGTCAAACTATGTTACACATTCTAATAATCATTGCTGTCAATTTATAGTAAACATAGTTATGAATATTTACATCACATTTCATATTTGTATAAGTATAAATAATTTATTATACTGATGAATATATTTACTATATCTTTAAAAAGATGATACATCTTTCTGTTGAAGAAAGAGTAATGATAGACACATATACTTTGGATTGGTCCAAATACAGCCTGTTTCCAAACTTGTCTCCTGACCATCCATTGTATTTGTTTATATCTTTGGATCACATATTTATATCCATGCCTGATATCCAAACACTAAAGAACCATTGAACACATGATTTAAAAAAACATGCGTTTTTTTTATATAAAATGAGATCACAATGTTATTAGAGATATAATGTGTAAATATGGCATTAAATAAATGAAATTGCAAAGTTACACTTAATCTTATATAGGGAGATAGCATCTGCTTAGCAATAGGAAGATGTCTAGGAAATTGATAGGATGTGAGAGGATATGAATGCTAAAATACATAAGTTTGAAGCATGCAGGACTCAATTGATTTATTTTTATACTTAAAGACAACCATAAATCTATACTGTCAAAGATATTGCTAAATAATCAAATGACAGATTCGAAAAACAAGACTTAAAGCAATATTTGGATTAAAAAATGTTTGTGCTACACTGAGTTGAGATCACACAATAATTTAATTACATTGGAAAATTACCTTAATCTAGTTTAAGCTACTTGAAAACAAACCAATAACAACAACAACAAGAAACAGTATTGATGCAAATATTTTCTTCAAATGAAAGTGAGAAAGCCACGTACCAGGATTTTGAGGTCTCCTTGGGGAGCTTTAAGTGGTCTCAATCTGAGACCATTAAACATCCTATTAATGCAATTTCCCTTGCTCATGTTCTAGTTTAATTAAATAAGTTTTTGATTCATATTCTATTTTCTACATATTATAGGAAAAGGAAATGAATGCACTTATCATGTAGCTCTAAATTTCTCATTATTAATTAACAAATGTGCTTTGTTACACATCAGTCTTACAAGCATAGAAATCACCTTCTGACAGATAGTTACCTGGGGTTAAAAGTCAAGTTTTGAACCTGGTGAACTTGATCAGACTAAACTATTATAAATTCTCCATGAGGTTGTCAGGGGAGAGTCTCTTTACTTTGTGTCCAGAGTGACAGTGGCAAGGCACAGTGGAAGTAGACTGTTCTGGCATGTTTTACTACTAGAATAGTCAGATGTTCTAGTAGTAACCTACTTTTCTTAATGTTTGTGCTTGCGTGTTCTACTGTATAAAGTAATTTATTTACCTTTTGTCACTTACCTTATAACTACAGTGTTTCCTCTCTCTTGAAAACATTAAAAGTATTTATAGACATCTTTGGATCCAATTATGCATTCCTTTTTTGGGCATGTTACTTTTTTTTTTTTAATAAGTCTTTTCTCTTGACACACAGTGACTATGCATAAAGAATGCTAGCTATCCAAAAAAATTTCATCATTAAAAAATAATGAACACTGGAACGGTTGCTTAGTGGTTATGGCACTTGTCCAGCATGTGTGAGTACACAAACTCAAACCCCAGCACCACATATACAATGAAGAGTCGGAGCAAAAAAGACCACATGAAAAGCTAAATAAAAATGATTTCCCTTTTTCCCACTCTCTCTCTCTCCTGCCTTTCTTAAAAAAAATAATAATAATGAGGATTTACCTGATATTTTAAGTGTGTAGGAAATTATTGATGGTTGATTCATTAATATCTCTGATTTTTTAAAATCAAAAACCCTGAAATCGCTCTCAGTGGAAACTGAACAAGTGGATGTCAGCACTAGTGGTCTTCGAAGAATTTTAATTACTCTTCTCCCTGTTCACTAACATAGTTCTCTCTTTTCTTCTCAAGTGGGTTCAGGCATCTTATTGAAAACCTACAACATACATGTTGGAGTCAAAGCAGGGTCCTCAGAGGAACACTGTGAAGCATTAATTTTCTTATCATTTTATGCTATTCTTTTGGATGACTCAATGTGCTTCTATGTTTTAAACAATAGAGTTCAACACTGGTAATTTCTTATTATTTCTTAACAGTTTCTTCTTTTAATGAAAAAATAAACCACCACTCATAACACAGACGGAATTCTATGTAAGTGAATGGAAGTTACATAAATGTTTTGACATTTCAGAACTAGCTATTTCAGAACCAGCTAATTCTATTATTTAAAAATGGCATGGTTTGTATTAACTGTTTGAATTTATAAAATTTTCTAAACATATTTTTGAAATAAATTTTCATAATAAAATTTTATAGATGACTTCATGAATGCGTACTTAAGTTACATATATTTTATAGTATGGTTTTACATCTATTTATGAAAAAAATCTTTAGTCAAAAAATAAACACACTTTTTAGAATATTCCACCACCAAATATAACATTTTAGCAATTGTCTTTCCCCAGGAAAAATTTGTAAAGGGTAATTTCCTTAAGAATAAAACTTTGGTGATTCTGTTAATCCTTCTACCTTTATTAATGGAGAGCTGGGGGCATAGCCCAGAGGTAGATAACTTTTCTAGTATCCACCAGAATCTGGGTTCAACATCCTGTACTTCAAAACACAAAAATGAATAAGTAAATAAATAACAAAAAATGTTTTCCACTCTGTCTTAAAATTATCCTTAAGGACATTATGGCACTGGAAATGTTCTCCCAGTCCCAACCTTGATGGGAAATAAAAAGTTAGTCACACAGGTATACTGAATATCACCATGAATTAATCAACACACATTGAAATCATTGACTCACTTTGAACTCCATGGGAGCGTACTATTTTCCAGGTTTCTGATGCCACTTCTTTGACATCCACTTGATAGTGATGAATAGGCACACCTCCATGTGAGTCCGGCTTGCTGAAAGAAAGCTTGGCTGTGGTCTGTGACAGCTCTATAATCTTCACTCCATAGGGACTAGATGGCACATCTGCAAAGGAACAAAATCAAAGGACACATAATCTAGGTAACATAAATGGCCATTATTAAGATTGCAGGGTCATGAGCATTAAGAATGGAGGAATATTGCTGCTTATATTACTTAAATTACAAAGCCCACTTAAAACACCTACATAGGCTATTCTAATAGCAAGAAAAATGCACAAGTCCATTTCAATTAACACAGCAATAACAATAAGACATTTAGCAAATTAACTGAAATATTCACTTATTGAGAAAACATTTTATTTCAAAAATTTTAGGTAAGAATTACATTTTTCTGAGGTAAGAGTAAATAAGGTTGTGTATGTGTGTTTGAGAGTGAGATGAATGCAAATAAATAGACACAGAGTCAGAGGGAAAGGAGAATAATTGAAATGTAAGAATAAGCAAATCTGTTATTTGAATATTATCATAATTTTTTGTGAAATGTGTTAATTTTAGGAAAAAAGTTGAGCTTTTAACTAAATAGTACTGTAGAATATTTATTATACTTTCATTTATAATTCATTTAATAAAAGTAAACCTTTAGTTGAATTATTGAGTTCAATCTCTTCTTAAATCTTGCTGTAAAATCTTTCTTGGATGCATTTTTGTATAATTCCATTATTTCACATTCCATAAGCTATCCTATGTGAAAATTTAGTTTCTAATGTACAAAACTTCCTCGAAACTTCAAATTTCAGCGTAACTTCAAACATTAAGGAACTCTCTTTCTCAATCTTTCCCTCTCTTTTCTATATTATTTTTAAATTAATCTTGTTTTGGAAAAAGAAATTAATATGTATATTTTCAGAGAAAGAATATTACAGATCTATTTAGTCAATGTACATTTCTATCCTGATATCAATTAAGCGTTCATGCAAAATTGTCAAGTGAATAAAGTCTAATGGACCTTGTTTGCAAGAGTTAGAAAAGAACATAGCAGAGCACAAATATGCCTTATAAATGGTTGTAGTCAAAACCCCAGATTGCAATACTATGGCCTTTTAGACCTGAATATTATAAAAACACGCAACGCTATATATTTTAGCTCTAATTAGTAACTGCAAATTATTTAGAGATGCTATGAAGTACACTGTGTCCCAATTACATTGTTCAAAAATAGATGCGTTGAATAACTATGCCCCCCAAAAGTCACAGTGCAAATACAATCTTTTCTAGAAATACAAAATTCAAGTCACTCATCTAATGTTTTAAGCTGTCATATGTATGCATTTTCTCAGTTTTCGTGTTCTCTAATTTTTGGGTTAATCTGCAAATCTTGTCATCTGTAGGGTGAATCCAAAACAGGAGAAAAACCAACAATTGTGGATTGCCATTAGAAGACAGGCAATCCTTTAAACCATTCTGAGTCACAGTTTTACCTCCACTAAGCTAAATTGGACATCATAACAATTATGTAGTCCTCTGTCTAGGGATTTGTGTCACAGTGAAGATAGTATACACCGAGGGGTAAGGGAGAAATGTTAGCCTCCTAGGCTCTGATGTTTGGTGGCATATACATGACCTTTTATGTACCACTCAAAAAGAGGTGCACCCTAATCTGGTACAATTGGAAGGAAAATAAAAAGCACAAACTGAACATCACTAAGTGTAGGCTAATGTCTCTCCTTTTCAGATCTGCTGAACCTTGATTGGATTCTTAACGTACATTATTTTTTGTTGTCTTCTTCTAATATCTGGATATAAATGAAAGAATTTTTATGACATGTATATCTAGTCTATATTTACTTTTTCTTTTTACATTATGATTATATACATCCTACTACATACTGACAACTAAATTGTTTCTTCTAGAAAGTAACAAAGATTTTATACATTCACATGTATGTATATATACATCTACATATATTCAGGTAATGTTGAGCACAGTAACTAAACTAACTACTTGGGAATCATTTGATAAATATTTCAGAAATTAAAAATAATACACAAACTATGTGATGCATTTGTTACTCAGCTAGTTTGAATGATGCTATAACATGTGTACACATTTTGTCATCCCTGAAAATGAAGAAAAGAATAATATAAAAGGTAAAAACATGTTCAAGTAAATAGTTTCTGACATGCCAGTAAACAACATCTGTAATTTGTCTCTTTACTCTCTCAATTGTTTGGTGATCTTCCTCTTTCTTGATTCCTATTTCTTATATACAGCGCAGTGTACACCACATTATTTAAAAAATTCTGCATTATAATTCTTGTATCTATCTCATCTTTCTCATTTCTATCATTAACTTCCAAACTGTGGTCCTAACTCCTCTGTCTGCAGTGCTATTAGCTTCCTTCTCTATTGGATGCACCACAAAAACTTAAATAACATGACATGCAAATGCAATATCAATTTTTCCAAAAAATCACTCAGATTGCTTTCCTGAAGAAGACATTCAGGAGCAGCATTCTTTATTTTTCTTTAATTGGAGCATTATAATCTTGCATAGTGGATTAATTTGTCATTACACATTCATATATGTACACACTATAACAATGCAATGACATCAGTCGTAGCCTTTTTAGTCTTCTTCTCAATATTCTAGATTATCTAACATACTGAGTGTACACAAACAGAAGACTATATTGGAAAAGGCTGTCAACATATTCTAGTATTTCAAATGGGGCTTATGAGTTTCCAAAACCACACACATTACTCCCCTCATTGTTAGCATACAGTTTTAAACTACCCTCTAGCAGTTTCCATCTAAATAGTTAATTAATGCCACCCCTTTTGAATGAATATATGATCAAAAGAACAATTATACAAAAACACATATTATTTAATTCTCCTCTCTTTTCAAATGTACTAGTGCTGGTATAGTGTTGGACTAAAAGACCAAATATATGATCAGAATGCTAGTATACAAAATCTGGCCATGCCACTTACTGAATAGCAACCTTTGATAAAGCCCTCAATCTTTCTATACTTCAGTTTTTTTCTCTTCAAAACTGAAGTTAGAATAAGACTCATTACTAGGGTCAGGAAATATCAAGTAATGTAGCACACTTAAAACAAAAGCTGGATTACCCTAAGCATTTAGGAAAGATAACTTACTATAATTTCTGTTTGCTCTCCCAGTAACTATCTGCCTTCTATTACATACTTCAGTCAATTTACATCCATTAACATTTTGATTAAATGAAAAGTAAAGGATACAACACATGGTTTATCTTAGAAATTTTTGCTTTATATCATACTATGGAGCTAGTGTCATGAACTAGGTTTTGGGTAGAAACAATCTCTGAAGGCCCTGTAGGACCCTGGGCACATGACACATACTGTCTATCAGTCTCCTCATGATCAAAGAAGTAATAATAATACAAACATTAAAGGTGCTGTGAAATTACATTGATGGGTATAATTCACTCTGCATACACAGATATTATTTTCCCTAAAAATTACTCTGTATATAAATAATGTTGGTAAGTGTTTGGATATTTAAACATATGCCTGTTATCATACATTGAACATAGTATAAAAATAAAAATGTAAAAATTATGTCTTGGTGATATTGTAAATTCAAAAAAAAGTGAGAGGAATTGCTCCTCTTAACTTTGATAAAGTAAAGAATTTCAATAAATAAAAATGATCTCATAAGTGAAATGGAATTATATGCAGGGCAATAATTACATATAGATGTCTGGAAAGATTCAAAAGAGCACATTATGCATTTTCACCTGCCTAAAACAAAAGCATCTCAAAATGAGGATACACAATATAAAGCAAAATCTTAAATCATATATTTTAATATGACTCTAGCCTGTACAAAGAGGGAGGTAGCTAAGGGCCACAGAAAAGATCTGGTTGAGTATGTTTTTTAAATAACTCTTCTATTTCAACCAACCCTCCTTTGGCTACTTGGAGCTTTTTTCAGTTTTATATGAAAGTGAGGATATTTTTCACTTTATGTGAGGTACATCATCAGTGTTATAGTTTGACAGATATTATAATGAATATGTGTAATACTTTGGGTATTATGAACATTTTAAAGTTATTAATTCTTCCAGTCCATGAATGGGGAATATCTTTGCACTTATTTGTGTCTTCTTCAATGTCTTTCATCAATGTTTCCTAGTTCACATTATCAAGATATTTAACCATCTTGGTTAATGGATTACTAGGAATTTAATTTTTTGTAGCTTTTATTGATAGGATTGTTTCCTTGATTACTTTTTAGTTAGCTATTTTTATATAGAAGTGTCATTAATCTTTGTTGATTTTGTGTCATGTAACTTCATTCATATAACTAAATTTGTTTATTAACTCTGACAGAGTTTTGGTGCAATCTTTATAGTTAGTACATAAGATCATGTCACCTGCAAACAAGGACGGTTTAGCTCCCTCTTTTCTTATTTGGAATTCTTTATTTTTCATGTTTCCTATTTATAACACTACATTGAACAAAAGCAGTAGGAATGACATGCTTGTCTTATTTTAAATCTTCAAGGAAAACTTTAAACTGTTCCCTATTCAATGCAATGTTAGTTTTAGGTTTTTTACATATAGTTTTTCTTGTGTTGAAAGGCTACACATCAAAGCCAGAATCATTATAAGATCTGACCTCAAAATATAATAAAAAAATCATAATAACCACAACTAAATAGTACTGACAGAAAACAGACACATCTGTGGAACAGCAAACATAAATGTGCACATGTATAAGAAATAAATTAGACCCTTGTCTCTCAGCACATACAAAAACCAACACAAAATGGATTAAACAGTTAAGTGTAATATCTGAAACTTGGTAACTACTATAAGAAAACAGGAGACATGTTTCATGACAATGTTTGGGGCAAGGTTTTTTTTTTTTTATAGGAACTCAAAAGTATAAGAAACAAAAGTAAGTGATACTATATAAAAGTTAAATGCTTCTACACAGCAAAAAATAATCATAAGGAAGAAAAAAATTGAAAAAAATGTATATTGAAACATTGGATGCGATTAATCAGTAACTCAAAAAATCATTGATAAAAATATAAAATAAATTTAAGTATCAAATTACTAACTGAGCAAAATATCCAAGTAGACATATTAGAAAAGAAGACATACAAATAACCAATGGGTATATGGAAACATGCTCAACATCATTAATAATCAGAGGAATGCAAATCAAGAACATCATTTAACACAAAGACCCAAAATAACAAAGAATGTAAATTAGTACAATCATTTTGGAGAACGTTATGGAACTGTTACCATTTAGAGGTCTAGGGTTTATGGTCTCTCTTCAGTGAAGAATTGAAGAACAGGCCACACAAACATTAATCAAGCAACAGGTTTATTGTAACAATAAAAATAAAAAAGTAATAGACTTCTCCGAAGAGAAGGTGCCCCAGAATTGGGAGTCTGTTGGTGGAGTATAGGCTTGTTCTTCTCATAGTTTTTGGTCCTTCATTCTTTTTCTATCTCCTTCCTCTGCTTTTTGGCACTTGCTATGTCTATGTGTCTATTTTAGTCTTTCTGTTGGATCTTTGCTTATTTTCATGAGCACTATCATTGACTGGAATGTTGACTTTATTGAGGGACACTTTGTGCTCTTGCTGTCTGGACCTGCTCCTAACTTCCTCCTCCGCCATCTTGCCCTGACTGCCTACACACTTCTAAATGTTCCTCAGACATTCCTCAAAAAATTAAAAATAGAGCTACCATATGATCCAGACATACCCCTACAGAATATATGTCTTAAATAAACGAAATGAATTTGTAGAAAACACATCTGCACTCCCTTTTTTATTGTAGAACTCATAATAAAACCTAAGATAAGGTATTAATCTAATTGTCCATCAACAGAGGAATGAATAAGGAAGCATGGCGCATTTACACAATGGAATACTCTTCATTCATAAAAATAATGAAATTCTCTCTTTTTTCATACCAGGAATGAAACAGGAATATCTTATGTTAAATGAAATAATCCAGGTATAGAAAGATAAATTATGACCTCAATGATATGTGAAAACTAAAGCAGTCAGCCTCATAGAAGTAGATTTAGTCATGTTGAAATGTATTCTTGAAAAATGTAATGATGGCTGGCACTGTAGCAAAGGGATAAAGTCCTTGCCTGCATGAGCAACTCCTTGCATTCTGAGTTTGATTTCCAGCACTGAAAGAGTATGGATGTTATGTGTTTTCACCACAAAATGATAACTATGTGAGTTAATGCAGGCTTTTCAGGTAGATTTAAACATTCCACTAACTATATATACTAAATGTTATATATCACTGTATATGTATATATATATATATATACATATTTAATAAACATATTGCACACAATAAAAACATATAATGTTATTTCTCAGTTAAAATAAATAACATTTTAAAAATAGAAGTAAACCGAGAACTAGAAACAATATTCCCTAGACTTCATGGTGGAGATTTAAAAAACAGAAAGATTGGTTTTGCTTATGTGTGTGCACGTGTGTGTTTGTGAATGTGTTATAGCTCTTCCTCAGCTTTCTTACTTCTCAGCATATAAGTGGATCTTAATATCCAAAGTGAAAATGGTAGACAGGAATAAAGACCATTCAAATTGAACCCCAAGACCTCTCCTTTTCCAACTTTGAGATATAATTCATTAATGAAATTTTATATATCTAACATATATAATTTTATTTTGACATGCATATTGGTTTATACTGCAAATAATCAATATAAACAAGCCATCACTTATAAACATAAACATAGCCATCACTTATAATTTTACTTTTACCTGTGTATACATAAGGTTTATGTATTTCTACGTTTTTCAACAATTCTATGCTCTTAATATTGATTGCCCTCAAAATTTATATATTCCGACTTAGTCCTCAATATGATAGTATTAATAAGCAGGTCTTTTGGAACGTGAGCAATATCCTCATGAATGGGATCAGCCCATATAAAAAGAGCTGAAGGGTGCATGTTTGCCCCTTTCCTCCTGTGAGAACACACAAAAGATGATTTCTATGAGGAAGGTTTCATCAGAAACCAAATTATACCAAGACCTTTTCCTTGGACTTTCCAGTCTCCATAACTGTGCAGGGAAAGTGTTTATTAATAATTAATTTTAGACTTCAAGGCATTTTTATAGCAACCAGAATGTTCTAAGACAAGTAGTAAACTTATTCTAATATTATACTCAATATTGACATCTTGGAAAACAAATTCTTTTTTAAATTTCACTGTTCTTAGTTTCCTCCAATTTCCATATCCAAATCATTAATATCTTGACCTTTTCATAGCATTTGACCAATTATATGTATATTTTATCCTGGATAAACAAGTATTTACACTAACTATGAATAACTGTTTTTAATTTTATTTTTTCATGAAGTTTTAAATCTATCAGTCAGACTTACGCAGTCCTGGGATTTTCATGATTATTTCATTTCGACCTTTTCTATTCTCCATAAAAGTTTTTATTCACTCACAAATGATTAATCAAAAATATTTTCTCCATACCAACACACTTCATGAAACATTTGACAAGTCCTGGATACCCAGATCCCTTTACAAATTGAGAATTTCAACTAAGTCTCATAAATACTTAACACAGGAAGCCCCTTATACATTCAAGAAAGGTATCTAAATCAACTGAAACACAACCATATATAAGTATGTATACATATATATATATATACACAACATGCATCCCAAATATGTAAATGTAAATTTAAATATCCTAAAGTAATGCCTACTATTGAAAATAATATATTTAAATAATAATATATTATATATATATATTTCCTCTTTGTAAAGGGGGCACTAATTTGGATGTTTGACTGTATATATACATATCTGGGCTACTTGGAAAATGGCAATTTCCCTGATCTGATGTTATGTTAAATGTGTCTATTTAATGCTACCAGGACACTTTTATGGTTTAAATTGCTTCATGACTAAAAAGTCTAATCTTCCCTTTCCACATGTCAGGCAGAACACAAAGATTTTTTAATTTTTTTTATTGGTGCATTATACTTGTACATAATGTTGGGATTTGTTGCACATTCATAGATACACACAATACAACAGTGCAATTTGGTCAATACTCCCACCCAATAAACATTTCCTCTGAAAACAGGAACTAGACATGGATGTCCACTTTCACCAATCCTAGTCATCATAGTCTTTGAAACTCTGGCCAGAGAAATTAGGCAAGAATAGGTAATTAAAGGAATACAAAGGGGCAAAGAAGATCTCAAATAATTGCTGTTTGCTGATGACATGATTATATATTTAGAAGATACAAAAAAACTCCACCAGTAGACTTCAGAGTTCACAAATGAATTCAGTAAGGTAGCAAGATACAAAATCAGCATTCACAAATCAATTGCATTCCTTTATTCCAATGATGAACATACTGAAATTAGGAAAATTACTCCAATCACAATAGCTTCCAAAAATAATTGGGAATCAATCTAACTAAGAGGTGAATGACCTCTACAATGAAAACTACAAAAAAGTAAAGAACAAATTTGAAGAAGACATTAGAAGATGGAAAGATCTCCATGTTTTTGGGTAGGGAGAATTAATATAAACAAAGATGTTTTTAAGAATAATCATAATTTAATCTCTCACTACCACTCTCTTCATGGCATCAACCACTGGATCCCTCACACAATACGCTCCAGAGTTTTACTACATGCCTAATTTCTAAGTATTTCCCACCCTTACGCAGCATGGTGCTTTGTACAAGTGCCACCTTTTTTCTTTCAGTCTTTCTTTTCTTCTTTCTGGGACTGACTTGTTCAGACACCATTGAACAGCTAACCCACATCCTAAGTTTTCCCTATGAACTCCAATCAGAACTCAATTTGTATTCTCAAGACACTCATTTACACCTTTACTAAAACCCTTTCTTTTGAACTGCAGGTGCCTTATATTATTCATCTTCTGATTCCCAATATCTAGAGGGAACAGTGTCTGGCACTGGATAGAAACTCACTAATTCATTTACTGAGTTAGTGAGTAACTGAGAGATTAGGAATTAATGCAAGCATGGATTCCCTAAACATAATGTCAAGTTGTCCTAATTTAATTTTTCTTATTACAATATGAAACTGAAAAACTCAAGGGGATACTATGAATAATTTTGGAATATCACTATTTGTCTAATGATTTCTGAAAAAAACAAAAGGAGCAAGAAGTAGATTCATTAGGAAAAACCTAGCTTTATATTCAGCTGAAGAAAATGTATTTTCCAAAGAGCTAATTTTAACCTACTTCTGGATAAGACATCATCTGACCACAAGAACTGGCAGATTGACTGTAATTCCCTATCTACAGAATTTTGGTCAATTGATCCAACTTAACCTATAAGCAACTCTCTGTTTTCAAAAGTGACTTTTATAGCCATTTTCATGACCTGAGTGAAAATACAGATGACTGCTTTATGATACTTTTGAATTAAATCAATCGTGGAAAGAAAACTCAAATATTGGATTTGACAGGGACTCAGAAGGTTAAAAAGATGAGTCAAAACTGACAAGCTGAGATTTAATAGGGGTAAGTATGAAGTTCTGAGTTGAGGTTCAAAATAAAATCAATTCTGAACCAAATTTTAGAGTGGTAAAAAAAGATGTAGAACTAACTACTAGAAGGGAAGAAATCATGGTGAAATCAAATAGATTATATTGCTTAATAGAAATATAGTGCCCAGAATAAGCCAGATCATTATTTCATTTTATTATTCATTGCTCCAGGATGTCTAGATGTTGGTATTGTAACTAAAGAGACATCTACCTAAAAACAAACCATATGGACTATAATTTGTCCATAACAGTCAATATTTTCTGGGTATTTGGCATATACTGAGTGCTTTGGATGCTCTGGCTCAGCCCTTCCAACTGTTTCATCAGGTAGATCTCAGAATAACAGCTATGGGTCATGGTCTTGAAATCCACACAGATCTGAGACAAGCACTTCACAGCTTCAGGATATGTTACCTGAAGGCAGATCAGAAATGAGCTCCTCCCCTAAAATTGCCCAGGAGAAGGTGCTTTTATCAGAAAAGTACATTAATTAATGCAAAAAAGGGATCATTGTTTGAAGGTTAAAGTTAGAAAAATTTAACAATTAAAGTTGAAATATAGCAAAAATAAATGAAATAAAAGTTTTTAAAAAATGAATGAAATATTTTGATAACAAATTTTAAAAGCTAGAGTATTGGTCTTTAAAAATAATTAAAAACAAAAATATGCAGAATGCCTTGTCAAAAGAGCACATTATTTAGTGGACAGACAATTGTAAGGAAGGAATAACACTATGTATTAAAATTCTATTTCTTAAGAGTCCTATAGACATAATCCGTGATATGCATATATACATATCAGATATGCATGTAAACACTAAATGCTAGAATCCTTGTTAGGAGGCAGAATTATCATCTAAGAGATGCATTTGTGAAAAATTTAATGGGGAACTCTTTATAAAATGTATTTTTGTGCTTTTTATTATATTAGAATATTTTGGTAAAGAGTTAAAACAAAATTATCAAGTACATATTATCTTCCCATAAAATGATAGCATTTTTTTTCAATTTTCAAATGACAGGAATGAGATCAAAGAAGACTGGATCAAATTTTCATGAATATAAAGACAGAGTTTAATATAAATAATCAGGGTATTACTGACTTTAATCCAAGTGTAGATCAATATATTTTGTTTTAAAAAATGCCATTTGAGGAAATCCAATCACTTTTGGATTTAGTTGTGAGAATATAAAGGAAATTGGATTAAATAGCAATATAAGTTATTCTACTATTCCATAACACAGTGTCTATAGTTTACAAAAATTTATTACCTATTTTATAATATACATGAAAAGAAGGTCAAAGTTTACAAAAAGAAAAAAATGGCAATATTTAAAGCAATAGAAATGGTAATTATTCTTATGTGACCATGACATACTGTACATATGTATTGAATTATCATACTATATTACATAAATATGAACATTTGTGATAACTTAAAATTCTAAAAAATGATATTTAAAAATATGAGCCATGTGAAATCACATTGGAAATGGTATAAGAAAATGGAATCATCGATATCAGATATGATGGATGATTGTGCTCAAGGAAGTCCCTTGATATAGTCAATATTTCATTGTACACACTGTTTAAATAATAGCAGCGGATATAATAATAATAACTATCTATATTCATTAGTCCATAATTTTTGAACCTATCTTCTATTAAATTGGCATAAATATCTCAAAGACTGCAATGAGTTTTAGAATTTTGATGCTAACTACACATGATTCAATTTAGCTAATAATTCCTATCTTACTATAGTTTAGCTAGCTGCACTTTCCCAGTACAAATAAGAACAAAGTGGAGTGAGGCATAAAGTATTCATCTCATGAGTATATGTGTCTAATTCCCATAAAATTTTATAATTGAGCTAATATTAAATAGGGACTATATATTAATTGTTAAGTGCAATGCTATCAGTATATTTTTCAGAGATTTAATCTAAGAATTGCTATATTTTAGAATAAAATGTATATTCATATATTGCAGAATATCTGTTGTCTTTGACTAAATTGTTACATACTATAAAATATGCCTTTTAATATATTGCTCTCATCTATAAATTCACAAATCAGTCTCTGTATACATATAAAAAGGATGTAGATTTGTTTTTACCAAGAATGCTACTTTTACAGTTTGCTTTTATAAAACTTAAGTTTATGCATATTTGATTTTTGGTCTTAAATTTCTTCAATTTATAGTTTGCCTTTGAATTACTATGATTTTATAGAAAATTTGCATAAAAGCACAGAGCAATATTTTTTAAAAATCTGAACCATTTAGAGTAATTTTGCATGATGCTAACTTTAGTGCATATTTATCACAAACAAAACATATTCCTATAAAAACTTCACAAAAGAAATTGTTGTCATCTATTCTGTAGACCATAATAAAAGTTTATCCATTATATAATTACTTCCTTTAAAGCAATATTCTACAGTTCAAAACTATGTATGGTATTTATTTTTCATGTCTCTATGATCTGTTAGTTTGAAAATTTTGTGTAATCATTTTTTTATTTTTCATATCTGATATTTTGAAGATTAGTTATATAGTGGACGGCTCTTTAGTTAGGATTTGTTACATATATCCATGGATTGGAATTTAATTAAGTGTTTTTGGGAGGAAACCCACAGTTATTCTCATTTCTTTTGTTGCCTCTTTCTGCTAGTACAAAAGTATAATTTTCTCATTATTGTTGATAATAACTTTGATTATTACTAATTTGTTACCAGTTAGGTTTATAAACTATAATGTGGCTATATTTCTTTGTTATAATAATTTCATAATTTGAAGATATGTACCTTAAATTATTTCTATCATTTTTTGATTAACTTTCACAAATTTGCTTTTGGAACCACTGAAGTTTCTCTGATGAGTTTGTTAATGATACCATATTGTTTGTCAAAATTGGTTTATGGATATTGTGTTTAATTTGTTTTTGCTTGCTTTTATTTTCAGCAATACAAGTTTTTCCAAACTTCTCTTGCATAATCTCTGTCACATTTCTGGAAACACCCCTTTCTAAAAGGAGTCTTAGTTAATTTGAGTAATGATATTTAAGAAGAAAGATCTGGCTTCTAGGAGTGTTACAGACTCTATATTCTCTCTGGATATTAGTGTAGAACTTGCTTTTCTAAATAGCATTCCCAGAACAGAGAAGCTACTTGTAGAAATATGCCAGGTTGCTATGTGCCCCTCCCACCTCTGTAGCTACATACCTTGATCAGATATAAGCTTAAGTATCAAAGGGAAGATAGAGGGGCTGGAGTGGTGTCTCAGCAGTATTGCATTTGCCTGGATTGCATGAGGACCTAGGATCCAATCCCAGTACCACACACACAACTAAGTGTCAGACTAATGAAAGCCACATGAAAAACTAAATAAAATTGATTATTTCTCTATCATTGTCCTGCTCTCTTAAAAAAATAATAAAAAGGGAAAATCAAAAGAAGAAAACCAGAGAGGAAAGAAGAAAAGCAGATTTTTGAAGCAAAGAACATTTTAAAACAAATCTATCTATCCATATATTTATATTTTAAAAAAGATTTTATACACACACACACACACATATATGATTGTGAATTTACCAAAATTAAATGATTGAATAAGTATTATTTGATTTTAGGGGGAAGTAAAGACTATGTTACATTGTTGATTGTCTCCCTAGATCCCTTCCTGTCCCTGTCATCCCTCTCTTTCTTCCTCCACCTCTTATGTATCTATAATTCCCCTAGATTAAGTGCTGCTACATCTCTGATAGGTCTAGTACAAGAGCTTGTCGACTACTTTTCACCCAAGCCTGTGTTTTGTTCTATCCGCCACAAAGGAGGGAAAACTTTTGACCCTTGAGTCTCTCTGAGTTTGGCTTATTTCACCCATTTCACCCAGCATAATTTCTTCACTGTCATCCATTTACCATAGAAACCATAGTTTCTAATAGCTGAGTGTATATATATATATATATATATATATATATATATATATACATATACACATATATATATATACATGTATATATATTATATTCAGAGTTCTTTGGATTCATTCATCCAGTGAGGGGCATCTTCACTGTAATGTGTTCATTATAGCTATTCTGGGAAAATATCAAGAAGAGGGATAGCTGGGTCGTATGGTGGATAATCTCAAATTTCTTGAGTCTCCACACTGCTTTCCAAAGTAGCTGTACCATTCTGCAGTTCTACCAACAGTATGCTAGTGTTCCTATTTTCCCAAAACCCCTTCCAGAATATGTTATTATTTATATTCTTCATCTCTGCCAATCTGACTGGAGTGAGGTGAAATCATTTAACTGTTATCGGGGGAAATGTAGAAGAAATCAAAAGACCGGTGTATGGGCAATGTGGGGGTGATTCTGGATTAGGATCAAATGAATATCATTTTGTTCCTTTATATGCATTTATGTTTGTACAACAACTCAACTTCTTACTAAAAAAATAACATTTAAAAAAAGGGATCATTCCCATATTTTTCACTGAATATATAGCAAATATTTTATGGTAAACTTTGGCTACTGATTTATTGCCTTTGGAAGTAAGTTAATCTGTCAAAGTGCAAA
This sequence comes from Aplodontia rufa, assembly GCA_004027875.1. NCBI lineage: Eukaryota > Metazoa > Chordata > Mammalia > Rodentia > Aplodontiidae > Aplodontia > Aplodontia rufa. The sequence continues at coordinate 10,312 of PVKS010008567.1, read as the reverse complement.
ATATGACTATATGCCAAGTAATTTTGATCTTTTACCAGGTATAGCAAGCAACTGAATATTAATCTATCACATTTGCACATATTTTGAATACTATAAATTGTTTATAACACTTCTCTTGTATTTGTTAAAAATCACATTAAACTTTCAATGTTTCAATTTTGTTGGAAAGTTAAATTTTATACCAACTGCAATTTTTAAATGAGGTTCATCAAATAATTTATATTTGTAAATATTGATGTTTAAATATTTTTCCATTTTGAGAATCACTGTCAAATTCATTTGTAAATAGAAATTAATCTATCTTATTCTGAAACAATTTTTATCCTAAAATTACATAAAATTTAGAATAGTAAGAACCATTATAACACTATAGAAAATATTGCAAAGTATTCCTTAGCTTAAATAAGTTTTCAATTTTTTTATGATTAGATGGAGGCAAATACAACAATTTAATTTCTTCAATAAAAAGACATAGAACATATTTTCAAATGAAATTAGTAGATTAAGTATTGTAAGATTGGAAAATGCACCCAGATAAAATTTTTCTGTGAATTAGTGGTTTCATTTAAATCTCATCAAGGTAATGTTCTATTTTTCAATTTTTTCCCAGGATTACAAACTCATACATTAAAAAAATATATTTTAGTCATTTATCAAGTTGATTCTAGGAGACAGGAAAAGTACATTATTTGTAAAAATGGTGAATGAATTGACACAGTTCACACTATTACACACATATATAAAGATCACACATTTAGTTATTTACAAAAACTTCATTCTACTTACTAAGAAATTAACCTAATTTTCAAATATTTCGATTAAAATGCATAATGAATGCTTCTTAGCTGTACAAATTATATATCAATTCACATAAATTTATGATCAATGAATTTTCTTTTTCTTTTTTTTTCTGGGGGAGGGGGCCTGGAGATTGAACCCAAAAGGAGCTACATGAACTACATCTGGCTTCTTATTTTTTTGAGAAAGGGTCTCAGTATGTTGCTAAGGGCCTAGCTGAGTTGCTGAGGCTTGTCCTGAATTTGCAATCTTCTTTCCTTAGCCTTCTGAACTGCTGGCATTATATAACAATTTATGTCCGCCTGGGAACATAGCAATTAATCTTCCTAGAATTTAATTGGATTGTATCAAGGTTTATTCACAGTACTAAATGCAGTTTACTGTCATTATTTTCATTTAAATAAAATTTCTTATAATTTCATGATCATATTAATTTGTTTCCTACTTTCATCTCTTGCTTTGTTCTTTTCTTCTTATTTAAACTCTCTTAATAATTTTGTTATTAAATGCTTTTCTCAATTCCTTACATGCATTCCCCCTTTTATTTATTTATTTTTTGAACATCAGGGGCTTAGTAAGTTTTTTTTAAGACAGAGACTAAGTCAATTTTATTTATTATTTCACCTGGTTTTTGTTTATCTGTCACTTAGCTGTGTATGTGGTGCTGGGGCTCAAACCCCTGTCCTCATGCATGCCAGGCAAGCACTGTAACTGTAAACTCACTTAGTATAAGCTTTTTATAATTTAAAAATTTTTCATTTGTGGGGCTGGAGTGGTGGCTCAGCAGTTTCAGTGCTTGCCTCACCCACATGCACAGGGTCATGGGTTCCAACCCCAGCATCATGTACACAACAAAGTGTCAGAGCAAAGAAAGTCACATGAAAAAGTTAAATAAATTTATTCTCTCTTTCTCTCTCACTGTCCCTTTCTCTCTTTAAAAAAAAATTCATTAGTGGTATTTACAAATAATGACATTGCTTATGAGAATATTTTTACATTCAGTAAACATAAGCATGGTTTCTAAGTTAACACAAAGTTATAGGTACTGATTGTGTGAATTTTTATGTCCACCAAAGGCTCCTCTGTTAAAGGCTAAACTCCAGAGCCAGTGATGAGGATGGGGCTGTTGGCATGTACCTGGATCATGAGATGCCTAACATTTTCAGTGCATTAATCCATCAATGTATTCATAGTTGAATGGACTACTGTTAAGTGATGGATCCTGTAAGGAGTGGGGCCTAGATCAAGGAAATGTGTCACTTTGAAAATGTCCTGAATAGGTGTGACTTGTCCCTGACCCTCTCCAACAGTCTATTTCTCTCCCTGTCTCTCTGTCTCTCATTCTCCCTCTGCATTCCACATTTCATGAGATGAGCATCTTTACTCTGCCATGTCATTCTGCTGTTATCTCTCACCATGAAACAATGGAGTTAGACAACAATGACTAAAATCTTTGAAAAATGTGACAAATAACACTTTCCTCCTCTAAAATGATTTTCTCAGGTATTTTTTCAGAGTGAAAAAAATGATTAAAACAATTTATATATAAGAACTCTAGTTAGGCAATGATTTAAAACTTTTTTTCACAAAAGATATAATTCCATTAAAGCATAAAATTATAGTTATTTTCTGATATTTCCCCATCTTATTATAAAATGTATTTTTTCATCTAGGCTATAAAAACTATATTTTAAAAGATATTTTCGGATTTCTAATCAGTCTGGTCAAACTAAATGTTAAATTCTATAAATATATATCTAACTATAAATATAGCTTTGTTAATTAAAATTAATTTTTACTGTTTGTATTAATTTCTATATCTTTATAGAAGCAGAACAGGCATAATTTATGCACATTGAATAGAACATGTTCAACAAGTTATGTAACTTTATATTTTTCTTTAAAAATAAGATTATGGTTTTTACTTTAAATATCAAGTTTAAAATAGATAAATACTTCATTTCCTCTCAAAGCACTTTGATTTTTATTTTATTTGTCTAGAAATTTACTTTATTTGTGGTATAATTTGATTTCTTAAAGCATATTTTGTATACTTCATTCTCAAATTTTGCACTTATAAATTTGAGAAAATTAGATTCAATTAACAACAACCTTGATCTGTAAACACTACCTGAGTCCTCAACATATGTCATTAGTTCAGACTTTCAAGTAATATTCGGCACTATGACTTGTAAAAAGTGGTAAATATATTCTTTGTTGACATAAAATTGCATGATGCCATTTTATACTTACCAGCTAAAGCAAGAATATATTCTTGAAATCTTGTTCCTATACGGTTAGTGGCTGTGCAGTTATATCTCCCAAAGTCACTGTCAGATGTAGGTGCAATCTAAAATAATAAGTAGTAAAATTTAAAATGCTAAACACAAAAAAGTTAAAGATTTTAGTATGCCTACACTTGCACATATGTTCAATGATTTGCTTCCATGCACTTTTCTTAACCAAGTATTAGTATTATAAATCCTAAATGTAATCTGCATATCTTCACTAACCATAAGTCTAGATAAATCATGGTTTATTTATTAATTCGTGAACAGGATCAGTGTTAACCACTTTGAAGTATTTATGAATAGCAAAATTATTAGACCTTCCTATAGGTAAAATACAGAACGTGTGGTGAAAATAAAATCTACAATCTATGGTGGTGTGAAGTTGAAAATAGGAAGCTATACTAAAAGTAGCGTGAATTTTGCTTTGTGTTTTAAACTCAGATCCGTCTGATTTAAAGCTTAAGACAAGATCAAAATATGTGAGATTTCTCTTCCTTTCTTGAATCTGTGAACATAAAATACTGAGATAAAATCCAGAATCATTCTTTCCAGACAGGTATTTTAGAGGAAAATATTGTCCTTTTGCAAATATCTGTAGGCAGACATTTTTCTTAATATCTAATAATAGAATCTTGCTGCTGTGTCCAATTCCTATCATTCTCTTTTAGTTTAGGTGGAAAATAGCTAACCTCTATCTTTACACATTTGAAATCCGTAATTAAGTTAACCTTTAGGGATTCTACTGGTAAAGAGTGGGACCAACCCTGTGATTCTGATGTACAGAAATTCTGAAGTATCAATTCAGAAAAGAGATGTGATGATGATAATAGAGATAATTTTCAATTTCAGTAACCATTTTTAAGATGGAATATGCTTACAAGAGTAGCTGTTAATTTCAACTTTATCCCAAAAGAGAGAAAAATGATTTTGTGGTAATGGGAGGCGATTAACTAGGAGAGCAATTTTGAGGTCCGTTGAAGACGATAATTCTGAGCAAGTACAAAAAGCTGTGTCATTCATTTTCTGGTCAGTTGTCCATCTAGGAACGAATTATATACTAAAGGCTCCAAAGTTTTAATAGCTCTTAAATAAGTACTTCTAAGTGATGCAAATATTCATTTTTTACACGTAGCATTTAAAAAAACAGGCTAATTTAACTCTAAAAATATTTCACAATCTTTTCAAATTCTCCAGGCATGTGAAAAAGATTCTTGTACATTCTACACGGAAGAATGTTATTTATTGACTCAATATAGTGCAGAGGCAGGATTCCACAACAAAGAATTGTGATACCTGTATAGCTCCTGAAGATTAATAATTTAATATAGCCTTTTTTCATTGAAATCATTTTTTAAAGGCTAAGTTCACTTTTATCTCTCCAAGGAGTTCAGTTGCCAACAGGCAAAAGCTTTACAACTATATTTTAAATAAGTAATTCCTTTATCATGTTGTACAGTTAAGAAATACAGAAAATACCCATTATAGCAAAGTGTTCTAGACTGAATCTGGGCAAATCATATACCCTGGAGTGTATTTGATGTATTCTAAAGAATGCACTATGAAACCAAGTCCAGAGTTTTGGTATGCAAACTCAGTACACTGAAATATTAGAACATTTTGTCAAAATATAAGTCTACATACCTCAGCATATATTATAAAGCACTAAGTACAATATGTAAATATTTAAAATCTGGAAGGCCTTGACAATATTTATTCAGAAAGTACTAAGAATATCAATCATAAAACAAGTTTTTCACATATAAATATCTACTTCAAATAAATTTAATTTGTGCTGTTAGACTTTGACACAATATAATGGGTTAAAATTATTTTTGAACATGAAAATAAACATTTCTAACACAATATTAAAATAGGAGCTTGCTTTATTTTTCCTATGTCTTCACAAAACTGATTCTTCTTTCTATATATACTATGGTGAAAAAGTCTTGTATATAATACTTGGAATATTTTGCTTAGGACAAGGAACATGACGAAGCTGGTCCAAAGCTGAATATGATTTCAAACAACCTATTGGAAATTTTCTGCCATCAGCCAGTAATGGTGATGAATGTCTGTATTTTCATGGACTCAGGAGGTTGAGTCAGGAATTCAAGTTCAAGTCCATCCTCAGTAACTTAGCAAGGCACTAAAAGCTTAGGGAGACCCTGTCTCAAAATGAGATATAAAAAGGGCTCAGGATGTGGCTGAGTAGTTAAGCAGCCCTGGGTTCAATTCCTGGTACCAAAATGAAGGAAAAAAAAGAAATTTCCTGACATCAGTTTTGGCCCACAAATTAAAAAGCTGTGTTAGTACCTCCGGATATGTTAAGATAAAAGAAAAAAGACTTCAGGCTGGAGCGATAGCTCAGAGGTAAAAGTGCTTGCCTGGCAAGTGCAAGGACACAGGTTCGAACCCCAATACCATGTACACAATGAAGTGTCAGAGCAACAAAAAAACCACATGAAAAACTAAATAAAATTGTTTCCCTCTTTCTCTCTCTCTCTGTCCCTCTCTCAAAAAAAAAAAAAAACTTTAAAAAAGTATTGATGATCCTTTCACTGATGCATTTTTTTTGGCATTAACCCAAAGGACTAAAAGAATATATTAAAACTCATACATTTAAAGATTTGATATAGGTAATTAATTAGAAGAAAAGGAAAAACTTCAAAAATCAAGAAATATTTTATTGATCAAATATGATTAATTGTAAACTGGATTTATTTTTCTATGTGTTATATGTTCTTAAAAATTAGCACTTATGTGGCCAATATAATAATTATTAAGTAAAGATAATGAGAGCTATTATCCCAGACAATTATATATGCTAATAACTAAACGTAAAGCTTTTTGTTCCTTTTGGGGGGATTAATTTATATTTTGATTTTAAATTGTGTTAGCCCCATATGTGTAGTTTAATTTATGTTTTATATTTAATTTCTGTGAACAGTATACATATAATGAAGTGTTTGTTCAAAATGAGTGCTTTAAACAATAATTACCTGGTTACATGTAAAGTAAACAAAATACTTTTTTTTTTCAGTTTGTGATGGGGAGAAAAGCCATGTAGCTATACATTTAAATAACATGGCATCTTTATAAAAATAAAATAATGTGTTTCTTGACATTAACAATGGAAGTTTATGAGGTGTTCCAGGAACTCCAATGTGTTAAAATTACTAAAACCGAACTTACAGTAGCCTTTCATAAAGCATGAACTTAAATCTACCTGTTATGGACTTGAATGAGTAAAAGATGTACTATCACTTAATAAGCCAAACTGGCATATTGATTATTTCAAGCTGCAATTACTTGAGGAACTATAACTTCAGGAACAACTACGTGCCTGTATTTTCCCACATGCAGGAAGCCATAAAAAGACAACTTTTAGTACCAAGAATGGAAATTAGCCTTGATCACCAGAGACTGCTCATTAGGGCTTCAATGTCCCTAAATATAAAAACTAAAGTATGCTTTATCTTTCAATAGTTTATATCCTTTTAGCTACATCACCAGTATTTACTACCTAGTTCAGATATCCATTTGTCCAGCATTTCCTTCACAAAATTTGTGCTCTTTTGTCTAAGATGTATAAAAGTAGTGTCATGTTTCAGTAATTTGTTAAGATCCATACACACATGTAAAACTAATAAAGCTGTTATACTTATCCCATGTTAATCACTCTTATATTGGTTGGGTTCTGAGACCCAGCCAAAGATTCCACGTAAGAACTGAGGGACTAGTAAAGGGAATCTCTCTGGCCCCTACAGAGTGCACTGTGCTCCTCTAAACTTCATGTACTGAATCCCTCATTCCCAGTGTGACTATATTTGGACATAGAGCCTGGAAGGAGGTAAATCAGGTTAATAAGGTCATAAGGGTTGGGCTTAATCTAATAGGACTGGTGTTCTTATGAGGAGAGGAGCAGGCAACGGAAAGAGCCCTGTCTCTGCATATGTGTGTGTCTGCTTGTCTTCTTCCTTTTTTCTGTGTATATGTGCAGAGCAAATAGCAACTGAAGACACAGCAGGAAAACAGTCATCTACAGGTTAAGATGAGAGTCCTCTCCAGAAACCAGTCCTGCTGGCACACTTATCTTCCACCTCTAGCTTCCAGATACAAGAAAATAAGTTTCTGATGCTTTGGCCATCCAGTTTGTGACATATTATGACAGAGGAGGAGACCAGTATACTACCCAAAACTGAAGTTAAATCTAGCCTAAGTTTATTAATACAAAAAAGTTCTCTGTTTAAAAATTCTGTGAAATTGAAATCCGTGTTAATTCACCAAAGTTATTTCTTCTACTATAACTTTAAAGAAACATATTTAAATTTAAATAAACATAGACAAATGGATTAATACCAGTTAGTTTTCTAAATATTTATAGATGTGGTGGGCAAGTCATTTTACCAAACAAACATGTTATTAAATCCAGTTACCAGGTAGAAGAACTATTGTTGCACCAGAGAATATCTCAAGTCATTACAGCAATACGAATAGCAGGTATTAATAAAAATATTCATTTCATATTCATTTCACATAAAATTATATAAACTGAATTAGTGGAAAATGTATCAACTTTTCATCTGACTAAGTCTGCAATAAATTTATCAATTTTTCCTTATTTGTTTTTATTTTGGTATCAGGGATTGAACTCACGGATACTTTATCACTAAGTCATGTCCCCACCCTATTTTATTATTTTTTAAATTATGAGACAGTCTTGCTAAGTTGCTTAGGGACTTGATGAGTTGCTGAGGTTGACTTCAAACTTGTGATCCTCTCTTTCAGCCTCCTGAGTCACTGCAATTACTGTGTGCACACAGCCTACGATTACCAGTTTTCCAATATCATTGTAAATTAGAAAGGCTAATCATAATTGTCATACATTTGTATGAGCATTGGACATTGATACACACACACACTCACACACACACACCTGCAATTACTAAATAAAAAAGAATTCTAAGTTCTCTCCAATCTGAAATATGAAATGAAATGTGACACTGAACGAAAAAACAGGGTTTATTTAGGAATCTACATTGGAACTGCACATATGCACCCTCTATATTATATATGCCAGTCAGAGAAGGGCATAATTACCAAAACAGAATCAGTGAACACATCAATATTGATGCTGATGCTAAACTTTTAGTCCTTAGGAATTGTCAAATTACTAATTACCTTTCATGATATTTTTGCTGTCTTTAATGTTTTTCTCTCCAAAAGTAAATACATGAAAAATAGGTATTTCCTATACACTCATATCTTGATAAGTAAATACTGAAATAATCATAATAGATGCATCATTATCAAATTTATGAAATTGGCCTTTTATAAATAAATGTGATATATGCATGATGATGTCACCATAAAATATGTAAGTATACTCAAATTTATTTACGATAGTAATAAGTGCTAATATAATAGTATACCTTACTGATGTTTCCACAAGACTTACCTCTAAGATCATCTTTCTTCCTGCACTGTATGTCTTCAAATTAGTGGTATTTCTAGCTGGTAAGACTAACTTTTCTTTCCGCCAGTGGATTGATGCTGGAGGATTTGAGTTCACATCACAACTTATATTGATTGGATTTCCTTCCCAAGAGTAGTAAATTGTTTGGTTTGATATAAACTTAGGAGCATCTGAAAAAATAATATTAAGAAACATTTACAGGCCATTTCCTTTAAGATATTCATTAAATTAGTATGAATGTTTATAATTTTTATATAACTACAAAAAGAAGCCTTAATAAGTCTAATTCCATATATTTAATATGTGGCACTGAATTCATGAAAACATATATTTCAATATTTTATCACATAATTTTAATATTGTGAATGTGAATAAAATCCTGGTCAATTTGTAAAATATGAAACAATACCCTAATTTAAATGTGCTTTTCATAGTTTCATAATGATATTAATTAATAAAATTGATGGTTATTAACATATATTCAGAGAAAGTGTTTCTGGAATAAGTCACATTATAAAGACAGAGTTTAGATATGCATAATAAAACCAGTGGTTCTTGTTTCATTGTTAAATCATGTCTTAGTCATAAAATTTTTTCTCTAAAATATTGAAGCATACATTAAGATTTTTGACAACATAAGTAAACAATAATTCTTTTTAAACTTATCCATATTTTCAATTTTCAATAAAACAGTTTAAAACAATCTACAATAATTAATTTAAAAATTAATCAGTACCTATGACTTTTCATCCTTTTTTAGTTCTCTGTACCACTGTTCTCTTAAAGGCGTTAACAGAAAACAGACATTATGTTGGAGAATTTAAAAAATTCAATCTCAAAATATTAACTGCTATACTGAAATCACTTGAGGAATTGTCACTGTAGGAAGGTCATCTGTGTTGTTGCAAATGACAGAATTTCATCCATTTTAGGCCAGAAAATAATTCATTGCATATATTTACCATATTTTCTACTTTTTGGTTAATACAGAGCTTGGTATAAGTTTTTGCAGATAATTCTTACAATTTTCCATAATGTATATAGTAATTCACATTCCCAACAGAAATTGTGCAAAGATCCCCTTTTCTCTATATATTTACCAGCACATGACATATTTTATATGTTTTATAACAGCCATTATTACCAGGGTGAAATGATATCACACTCTGGTATTGCATTTCTCTGATGATTAATGATGTAGGGCAAGGTTCTATATACATATGGGCCATTTGAATACTATTTGTTTTCTTGTTTAACAATGTTTAGCTCCATTGTCTATTTTTATTATTGAGTTTCAGTTCCTCCTTATATATCATCCTCTTGTTGATGTAAAAATTTCATTTCTCCCAATGCATAGGTTTTCTCTTTACTAGGTTGTTGTTTTCCATGCTTTGCAGAAACTTGACAGTTTAATGTAATCCCATTTGTGTACTTTTGCTATTGTTTGGAATCTTATATATTAAAAAAATCCCATGGAATATTACACAGCAATTAGAAACAATGATATTGCAGCCTTCGAAGGTAAATGGATGGCTATGGAAGAGATCATGATGAGTAAAATCAGCTTAACCCAGAGATTTAAGGGTTGATTGTCTCCACTCATCTGTGGAGGTGGGGACCAGACCCTGGACAATGAGAAAGTTGGTCTAGTAACATAAGTTAAATCCAGATAAGATGTAATGCTTTACAATCTAATACTTTTTTTAGAGTTATAATGGGAAGGGGAAGGGAGGGATAAGGGAGGGTA